>VDFB02193867.1:90622090-90668672 GCA_007258455.2 Sequoia sempervirens
GATTGTTCCAATTCAAGCTCCAGCTGATTGAATCCATCAGTTATTCAATTGTATTCTTCAGATTTTTCTTTATGTCTTCAGTCTCCTTGGTCATCCTCATCATAATAGATTCCATTTCATGCTTTAGGACACCAATATCTCTGGTGATCTTTTCACATTCTTCTATCTTTTCCTTAAAGGCTTGACTTAGGTGTTCATCTTCCATGCTTTTTCTCTCTTTCTGCTTGAGCTGATCACATAATTCCTTTCTCTTTTCCCTAGACTTATTGATCTGATCTTTCAATGATTGAATTAATTTCTCAGCATTCATGAGGCTTGCTTGCAATTCACATACTTTAGATTTGGGTTGATCAAGATCATCTAGTTCCACCAAAATTTGTTGTTGAAGGTTGTCAGAATTCATTGAATCACTTTCCTGGATCTTCCCCAAGCTATTAAACTTCTTCTAAGGAACTACGATCTAATACCAATTTTTGGAATCAAGGAACACTAAGAGGGGGGGTGAATTAGTGTTCTACAAAATTTAACTTTATTAACCTGATCTTTAAACCAATTATAGCATTGAAGCAAAAGAAAGATGCAAGCACTCAAAACAATCAACCACAATACCATAACACAAGGACTTTTACATGGAAACCCTGTTAGGGGAAAAACCACAATGGAGGTCAATCCACAATATGACTATACTCAATATAAGTGTTTACAAAAGGGGAATGCACATGCATTCAAGCACACTACCTCAAGCTCACTGCTCAAATACAAATAGGAAGACTCGCTATCTTACAAAATTATTTGGATAGCATCTAGAGGATTTGAACTAAGAAAATAGTATTTGCTAATGCTTGATTATAGTTTCGGTTAAGCACATTTACAACATTCTTTACACTCTGTCTGATACTGCTCTTGAAACTTTGTCTACTTTAATTCAGATCACAATTTTTTTTCTTTTTTTCTGCACAAGTGAAACTGTGCACAATCACTCTACAAACCTTCTAAATTTCCCACCTTATCACAACACACTTCATCACGTTCCAAAATGATACGAACAATCACTTATATATATCTGCAATTAGGAATTACATCAATTGCATGTCGACTTTTACAAAATATTAAACATATACAAATTGTCGGCTCAATCCATAGATAATTTTCAATGTGCACCAACCAATGTCAGCCACAACATAGTGAAGACCCAAAATAACATCCTCAAACATGAAAACACTTCAAACAATTATTCCTTGAACATCTGCAACACACTACATTCATCGAGTCGGCCTTTTTGCACTGTTAAACTAGAAATAGATCAATCAGATCTTCAAACTTGCACACCAATCAATACGAGGCTCTATGATTCAAAGATACATCAAAAAACATTCCCTGAGATCCACAACACAAAATGATAACAGAAATTTGCATATGAATTGATGTACACAATTCTTTCAAATTCTTTGTTCCAACTTTCACGGTTAATCACAAAACTTCAATCTGAATTTTGATACAAGCAAATGTTGAAGTGCAGATCAGATCACTGACTAGGGTTGCAATCAATGACAAAACCAAATGAATTTTGTAGTGTCTCTTTCCAAAATGTACTAAATTTTGATGTCAAATATTTGGTAATTATGGTTAGTTTCATTACATTCAAATTCTGAACTCTGGGAAATTATATATAGCAAATAGATTGATGGTTGTTTGGATAGTGAAATTAGCTCTATTAGAAAACTAAAATATCTAGAAGGATTATTTTAATTAAAGAGGATTTTTTGGTTAGTTTTGTAACAATGATTTTATAGTGTAGCTAGCTTGCTATTTTCATTCAAGATACAAGTCATCAAAGTCAAGCACATACCAAGAAGATGGTACTCTACTTCAAACCCTCAACCTCACTTAGTTTAGTCTACTTACATGGCGATATTAAGGAAGTTGGAAAAAAATTAATATATATCATTTTTTTTTTGTGGAGAATCATGTAAGATTCAATATGGCAATGGATCAATATCCAATTTCTTAAGTAAAGATGATGTCCTAGTTGGAAAACTTGTTGTGAAACATCAGGTTAGTAATTTTTGGATGTTAAGGCTTCCCAGTTGGATATCAAAGATCTTTTCTCATCAACTTAATTTGGAATTTATGTATAAATGGATTCTTCCATGGTGTAGGTCTTTACTCAGACAACATGTGAACCAAGGTTGACATTTTTGTTGTCTAATTAAGTCTGATGGCATTCTTGGGCTTGGTTTCCAAGAAAATTTTGTTGATAATGTCATTCCATTCTGTTTAGTGTTGATAGCCTTCATTCTATAATTTGAGCATATCACCTTTCTTAAAATTTGAATAAGGTTCTGAAATCAAGGGTTCAATATGCATATTTTAGGCCTATTTTGAACACTCTATTTAAGGCATTTTTTGACACGGCTATAGTTTTTTAATTGATTTATCTTTTTGCTGTGTTTGGAATTTTGTAAACTTGTAATATATAATGCACTTTTATTCTTTCTAAATTGAGACTAATAGTAATTTTGTTGGTTGTATTGAGGCATAGCTTCATTCATAGTGGAAAAGGTAGCACCCTATTGCTCATATCATAAGGCATGTTGCATATAAAGGAGGAAAGATTCTAGTTGGGTTATTATTGACTACATTGAAGGAGAGAGCTTCATATACGAGACACGATCAACACTCTCCTTGGATTCTACACGTTACAGCTTGCTCCAAGAAGATTTCCCATGTTGTAGAAGTTTTAAGAGATGAAAGTGGAATGTTCTCGCATTGAAGGGCTTCAAGCATGCATTTCCATCATTACAAAAAAAATTTAGAGAAGTTTCTTTCTTGCAATCATTTATGTGTAATATTGTAACTTAGATTTTTAGTCTTCTGACTGAAAATAATAATTGTAATAATCTATTTCTAAGTTGTAATTAGAACACCTTTCTTTTATTAATAAATTTTATTGATTTTTCCATCTCAATGGTTGTCTTATTGTGTGCAATTGATGATTCATGTGTATTTCTATGTTTTATGCTTAAATCCTAAAATATCAATCAATTAAAATGACTAACTATACTACTAATTGACATCAATTAATAATTAAATTGACTAAATATACCACCAATTGATAGAAATCAATGAGTAGTGAATAAAAGTGACTAAATAAGTGACCAGTTAACAAAAATCAATGACTAAATATTAGTGAATAAAAAAATGACTAAAGTGACTAGATTACAGCAATCAATGACTAAATCAGCAACTAAATAAGTATTAGGTAACATCACTTGGAAGAAATACCATAAAATTCTAACATTCCCGCTCTCCCCTAGTTTGAATTGTTTGTGTGCATGGTTGGGCCCACGTCGGGGGTACCTCACAGTCCCCCCTATCCCCTTCTAACCAAATTCTCATTACAACACATGCAGTGTCATCCTTGGAGGTTTCCAATGTGTTTCCCATCATTAGGGATCCCATGATTCTTGGTAGGCTTGTAGATGATGTGCCTAATATTCCTTTAATCCAAATGTCTAAAGGATGGAAAGATGTATTGACCAACAAGATCCCAACTTCAAAATTTCTTGTTCCAATCCTGGTGAGGTTATCTCGATTTCGGGCACTAATTTTTCTATCCCTAAAGCTATTAGCTACATGATTGTTTCTCCATGGAGCTTTGCACAGTTGGAAATTTCTTTTCCTTTCAACCCTCTGTTAATATGGTTCGTAGATGGGTTTTTTGTAAAATGGCGCTTGAAGGGAAGTATGAGTGTTTGTGCCATGGCCAATGGACTTTTCCTTTTTAAGTTCATAGCGAAGGAGGATGTGGTCTCGGTGCTTTCTTTGGGCCCTTAGGTCTATGGGAAGCATGCATTGTCATTGTCTCATTGGAAACTGGGGTTTGACCCTTTTGTTGATCTCAACAAGTTGGCCATTGTCTGGGTGCATCTCCCTGGTCTTCCCCTAGAATATTGGGATGAATCAGTTTTTAGGATCATTGGGGATACTTTGGTCCAGTTCATCACCTCAGACTCTATCACTGAATCCATGTCCAAGTTAGTTTTTGCTCACATCTATGTTAACATTGATATAAACAAGACTTTACCAAACTTTGTGAAGCTTTGTTCAATCTTTGGATCTTGGACTCAACAAGTCTGCTATGAGAATGTTGTGATTTACTACCAAAAATGTGCTAAGTTGAGCAACCTTATTTTGGACTACAAGTCCATGGTTAGACCTATCCCCAACCCCAATTCTCCTAGTGAAGAGTTCCCTACTAATGACTTTGCTTTTGAAGCTGACATTCTTAAGATCATTCAGTCCCCAAACAAGACTAAGCCTACTAATCTTATGATTCTAACGGATCTGCTTGGGTCCCTAACTGACTCTTCTATTGTTCCCATGGTCATTCCCCCACAAGTTCCCTGATATGTAAGCTCCCAAGTCCTAACTCAAGTCCTAACTCTAGTGTGACTTTGGATTCAAAGGTATCTATGGAAAAGCCACCCTCACCTACTATGGGTGTGGAAGATGGCGAGATCTAGGAAGATGGAGTATTGTTGGATAAGCCTAGTATTGGACTAAATGAGACTATTAAGGTGACTCACTCTCAACCTATGGAAGATGAAATTCGGTCAACCCCTAAGAGGAAGGGTAAACAAAAGAAAGTAGATGTGGGTGGTGAGTCTAAGCCTAGTCAACCCAACCAGCGATTGACTAGGTACAGAGAAAGAGCAAAGGAAATTGTGATAGGAAAGCAAAGGACATTGGAAGTATCCTCAAAGAAAGTTTAAAAATGAAAGTCCTTTCATGGAATGTGAGAGGGATAAATAGCCCCCACAAATAGTTTACCTTGAAGAACTATGTGTTGGAACACAAAATAGATGTCTTACTTCTATAAGAAACCAAGATGAAGGAAACCATTTTTGAACCTATAGAAAATTATATTTGGATGAATGCCCTCTATGCTTATAGTTATGCAGATGGGGATTCAAGTAGTCTTTCTATAATGTGGAATCCCATGAGGATATCCAGTTCTAAACTATTCTATTGTAAGAACAATGTGGGGGTCAGGTTTTCCAATGTTGGGGGCTCCTGGTCTTTGATCAACATTTATGCTCCCAATGTTAGGAATGCAAGGAAAACCCTCTGGAAAGAAATATCTAACTGGATTTTGACTAATAAGGGAGACCGATGGATGGTGGTTGGTGACTTCAACTCCCCCCTTTACCCCTCAGAGAAGAATGGTGGGCTAATGGATTACTTTGACAACATGTCTAACCTAGTTGATTTCCTGAATAGTACTAGCCTGGTGGATCTTGATTTGTAGGGCCAATCTTATACTTGGTCCAATAGAAGTCTTGGGGCTAGCCTAATCCAAGTCCATCTACATATATTCCTTTTTTCTCCTAATTGTACTACCTTGCTTTATGCTAATCTGTTGGCTCTACCCTAAATATTTTTTGACCACAACCCCCTTCTACTGCCCCTAAATAAAAACTTTGTTGTTGGTTTGTTCCCCTTCTGATTTGAGATCATGTGGAACTCTCATCCTAATTTTGGGAATAAGATTGATACTTGGTGGAATATGGTGGTGCATGGCTCCCCTATGTTCTGGATCTTCCATAGGCTCAAACACATCAAAAATATGGTTAAAGGATGGAACAAGAGAGTTTTTGGGGATGTGTTCCATCAAAAAAAAGTTGTTTCTAACAATCTCAACAAGTTACAAAAGAGGATGGAGGAAGGTGATACCTATATGTTGGCTTGTCAACAAGAAAGGGTCAAACATCTAAAATAGGAAAAAATACTGAAGAAAGAAGAAATGTTTTGGAAACAAAAATCTAGACTACAATGGTTGACTAAGGGGGACCAAAATACTTCTTTCTTTCATGTTTTGGCCCTCAAACATAGGAAAAGAAATCAAATTTAAAAGCTAAAAAATTGAGGCAAGGGATGAGGTGTCCCATCCCTTGCAGATCGAGTTATTTGTTGTTGATCACTTCAATAGGACCTTCTCTACTCCTTTTAAGGCTTCCAACCTAACGTTGGATGCTCTACTATTGGAACCCACTCCTAACTCCATATTCATTGAGGACAATTATTCTCTTATGAGGGTTGTTACTCTAGATGAGGTCAAGTCTATTGTGTTTAGTATGGGAGCTTTTAAAGCCCCTGGTCCTAATGGTTACCCCCGTCCTTCTTTCAAATATTTTGGGACATCGTGGGTGAGAACTTGACTATGGTGACTCAAGATTTTTTCAATTCTAAAAAAATTCTCAAACAACTAAACCATACCTTCATTTCCCTTGTGCCTAAAATTGAGGAACCTCAGACCATGGTGGATTTCTGACCCATAAGCCTTTGTAACACTGTTTATAATATTTTTTCCAAAATTTTGGTGAACCACTTGAAATCCCTCCTGGATAAAATGATAAGCCCAAGTCAAAAAGGCTTCATCCCTACTTACCATATCTTGGATGTGGCTATATCCACTCATGAAATTTTACATTCTATGGATAGGTGTAATAATGCTAGTATGGCTCTGAAGCTTGACATTTCAAAAGCTTACGATGAAATTTTATGGAACTTTCTTCCTAAAGTCCTTGATAAGGTTGGTTTTAATCAAAATGTGATCAACATCATCTTGGAATGTGTTATCATGGTTTGGTACTCTATTCTAGTCAATGGAGTGCCTCATGGGTTCATTGCAACTGGAAGGGGCATTCGTCAGGGGGATCCCCTCTCCCCGTATCTTTTTATAATGGCAGATGATTTTTTGAGCACCTGAATGTTACTCGTATATTGTTGGAGGGATCATCAAAGGTGTCAAATTGACCTCCACCATTGATCATGCTTCCATTCAACAATTCATTGATGACACTATGTTATTTGGGAAGGCCTCGATGGTGGAAGCTAGGAAATGGAAAAGCTACATCAATCTCTATGTGACTTGTTTAGGTCAGTGTATCAATTATAATAAAAGTATGATCTATTTTTTTAACTACACTCCTACTCCTCAAGACTGTGTGACTGTTGTTTTAGGTTGTGTGAGTGCCTCACTTCCTTCAGTTTACTTGGGCCCCCCTCTCACTATCAAATAAGTCACTCCCACTTTTTGGAATACTATTCTTGAAAAGATACAAAGGAAAATTGTTGGATGGAAAGGCTCCATCTTGAATCATGCTGGTAAACTGCAACTCCTCACTGCTGCCCTTTAGGGTGTTGGTGTAAATAAAGTCTTGTACCTAGTTCATTCATTACTAGGGGACTTATTTACATCTTAGTTAAGTTTACTTAAGTCATAGGAAGGAATCTTTCTAGAAGATGTTAGTTGTCATTAGTTGTTATCTTATCCTTTGACAACTACTTCATGTGAACCTAGGTAAGTGTGATTAGTTGTCTCATGTCATATGATTAAGACACTTGTCATAATCCTATGACATCTTGCATCTCACCTTGGCTATATAACCAAGGGATATCTCTCATTGTACAATAACAATCATCTCATATCATTGACATTGAATATAGTTTATTCTTGTCATATTCATCTCTCTCTTTTTGTGCTTTCCATTTGGTCCATAGATCTTGGCATCCATAGCCAATTCTAACATGGTATCAGAGTAGGTTGGGTGCCATTGGAGAGTCTTTTTCTAAAGAGAGATCTTAGATTTGGGGGAGTTCCATTTTTGGCTCTTTATTGCAGGTTCATATCAGAGCTTGCTAGTGCAGATCTAAGCTCACCATTACGTCTGGAAGGTTCGAGAAAGTCAATTTTTCCTTTTGTTTCGTCCAAATCGGACATACAAGGCCAAATCTATTAGGGTTTGAAGCTAAAGAGTGGTTGCCAAATCCATATGGTAGCTGCAATCTTGGAACATTTTGGGTCAAATTTGACCCTGCCAATGCGTCCAGAAGGGCCAAAAACCCTAAGATCGATTGTCAATTCGTCCAAATTAGAGCAGTTTTTTGGTGAGGCAAAAAATTTTTACCCAAAGAGTCGTACAACCCCAAGTTGCCATTATGACAGCGACAGTAAGATTTTAAATATATATATATATATGTTATTTCTGCTGGAAAATTTTTGAATTTTTTTTTTAGAAAAAAATTATTATACCGTTTGAATTTTTCTATGAAAATTTTCATTGTAAATTTTTTTTTCAAAATAGAAAGTTTTTTTTCTGTGGAGGTTGACAGGTCGTACCCTGCCTACACAGGGTACAGGGTACCCGCCGCAAGGTACTCCTAATCGCAAATGCCACGCAACGCTCTCTTATTAGACATCTCGAGCCCCCTCCATCAGTCGATCCATAAAAAATCAGCGGGTGTTTTTTAAAAATTTGGAAGTGATATTTAGAATTATAGTGATAGTCTTGCCACCGGTGGCAGAAGTCTGAGGAAATCGGCGCTCATTCTAAATACTGGTGATAGTTCAAAAAAATCGGAGGTCAACGAATTTCGACGACATCTTTGAAGATTCGCCAAGATTTTGTCATTCATCCGTAGAATATTCCAGTGAAAGATTCTGGCCAGAGGCACTTTTTTCTTTTGACTAGCGGGAGACCGTCAAATTTATGCTCATAAGTTGCTGATGTCAGCAATACATTAGCACTGCTTCAAGAAATTTTTTTGCCCCTCTCCACAGAAGTTTTTGTTTTGATAGGCGAACTTTGAAGACTCATAACTCAGTCATTTTGGCTCCTTTTTTCGAGCAATTTTTTTTTATTTGGGCTAGAATGCCATGCTCTATGTAGTGGTGCAATCAATTTCTAGTTTTCGTGCTTGGTTTTTCTATAATTTTCAGATTCTCACAGGTGTTGCTGCTTCTTCCTCATTTTGTGAACTTCAGGAGCTCATATCTTGCTCCTATCGTAATATTTTTGGGTGCAATTTTTTTTGAAAGTTCATGATTTTTTGTGTACTTCTCATTGGTATGATCATATTGATCTCATTTTGTACCAAAAATTGTACTTGATACTATGACCTATTTTGGCATCTGTAAGCACTAAGATCAAGTCTAGCTTGATGTTTTTGGCATCTAGAAATTGTAAATGCACTAAATATAAAGTGCCAAATCAGATATTGCTTGGGGGTTTCTTGATTGAGTGATTTGGGGGGGGGGTCTCTTGGTGCATTGCTTTGATCTGTTTGCTTTTGCTCTCTCATTCTCATGGATCATTCTAAGGTTCCTTTGCTCACATCATATAATTATTCAACATGGCATCAAAATGCATGGAATATTCTAATGACAGAAGGTCACTCTCTATATGTTGAAAATAAGGTACCTGAACCTACAGATGCAGATAAAAAGTTAAAATGGATGATCAAACATACCAAAGCTCTTGGGTGTCTTCGTAGACTAGTTTCTCAAGATTTGTTGTTCCAAATTGAGTCATGTAAAAATTCTCATGAAGCTTGGGAAAAATTGAAAACATTATATGGTACTACAGATGAAGTAAGAGGCTATCAAATTGATAATGATTTGATGAATCTTGATCCTAAGAACTTTGACAACATCCAAGACTACATCACTAAGGTTAATGATCTAAGAGAGAAATGTAAAGAATGTGGAATTGATAAGAAGGACATCCAATTGGTGTACAATACAATGAACAAACTTGGTCCTGATTATGCTTCTTTTGTTTCTAGCTTTCATACTCATAGATTGACTATGGGGTCTGCATATACTACACCTTCATTTGCATCATTTTCTGATATGTTGATACATGAGCAACAAAATCTTATCTCAATGGGTCTCATCAAGACTTCAAAATATCAAGCATTGTTGGTTAGTCAGGTGAAAGAATCATAATCAGATAAGAAACAGAAGAAAGCAAAGAATAATCAACATTCAGATCAAGCAAAGAAAAAATCCTCTTCAAAAGGGGAATCATCTAAGAAGGAGAGGCCTTTTTGTGCATATTGCAAGAAGGATGGACATGAAGAACACTATTGTTATAAGAAGGATATTGATGAGTAGAAAACTCTTCTCAAAAGGAATCACATTGATTTTCCTTCTAGAATGTCTGAATCTTCTTCTCCTTCTACTTCAAAATAGTCTAAAAAGGACAAAGGTAAAGCTTCATCATTAGAATATAAATGGAAAGCTCTTTGTGCTCATTCAGGTCTAGGATCAAGGAGATGGATTCTAGATTCAGGAGCATCACATCATATGGCATCTCTACAATCTATATTCTCTTCATTTCAGCCTTGTACTATGTCTCCTATCTTGATGGGAAATAATACATACATGAGTGTACTTGGGAAGGGATCTATTAGCATTAGGGACAACACTTTTCAGGATGTCTTGTGTGTTCCTCATTTGATGAACAATCTTCTTTCCATTTATCATATTACACATGGTGGAGATGGGAGAATTGTGGAGTTCACTCCTGATTCGGTCATCATTCGAGACTTCAAGACTAGAGAGATCATTGCTACTAGGATGGTTGATCATTCATCTCGGTTGTATACCTTTGCACAGTTTGCTTCTGATGATGACATTGTTCCTTTGGTTGTTGATCATATACACCATGATTCAGAGGAGACATTTGGCTTTTTAAACTTGGGAATTCTCACATCAGATCCAATTCTTGAGCCATGCATTCTATCTCATCCACCTACTATTGCACCTGAGGATACTTGTGATTCAACAGTTTTGGCTCCTAGTGATTTAGTGTAGCAGGATCTTGATTGTCTTCCAGAGATGGCTACTTGTGATGACTTCTTGACAGGTATTTCAGACTTGTTTGTGGAGTCTCATCTTGCAGATTTGGAGGACACTATTGATGACATTCATCTTCTCTTTGATGAAGATGCTCCTTCTTCAGTTGTTGTGAGGGAACACTTTGACTCTCTTGTTCATTCTCTACATGATCATTCTTTGCAGATTGGCGTGAGTGTGGATTCTTTTGGACAACATTTGGAGGATGTTTCTTTATCTTCAGAGGGGATATCTTTGTCTTTGGATCATGTTCTACATTCATCTCTACTTGATGTTGGATTTTCCTCTTCAGCAGTGTGGCCTAGAATGCCTGATTGGAGTGTGGTAGCTTTCTACATCGACATGGAGACATTTGAGCATGCTTCAGAGACATCATCATACACCATCCATCTTCTTGACATCCTGCATACATCCATGGTTTTGTTTCTTCCTAAGGGGAGGAACGTTGTTTGGCGAGATTGGATCATCTTCAACATTCAATGTCGAGCTTCTACCATCATTGTAGGAAACTCAACATTGAGGGGGGATGCATTGTCTCTCTTCTACTTCTCACTTATGGGGGGTTCTTTTTCCTCACATGGGGTTTTTACCTTCTCATTCTTCATTGAGAGCATTTCTTTTTGTATTTCATCTCTTTTGGGGAGGAGTTTTCTCCCACTGGGTTTTCTCCTTTTCTCCGTTTGTGAGAGATTTCATTGCATTTGCATATGTACATGGGTACCTAACATGGCCTAGTAGTCAGGACCCATCTTTGCATCTTTGTGTCATTTGCATAATAATCTACTACTCCCTAAGTTGCACTTAAGGGGGGGTGTTGGTGTAAATAAAGTCTTGTACCTAGTTCATTCATTACTAGGGGACTTATTTACATCTTTGTTAAGTTTACTTAGGTCATAGGAAGGAATCTTTCTAGAAGATGTTAGTTGTCATTAGTTGTTATCTTATCCTTTGACAACTACTTCATGTGAACCTAGGTAAGTGTGATTAGTTGTCTTATGTCATATGATTAAGTCACTTGTCATAATCCTATGAAATATTGCATCTCACCTTGGCTATATAACCAAGGGATATCTCTCATTATACAATAACAATCATCTCATATCAATGACATTGAATATAGTTTATTCTTGTCATATTCATCTCTCTTTTTGTTCTTTCCATTTGGTCCATAGATCTTGGCATACATAGCCAATTCTAACATAGTGTTATGCCTTGCATAACCACCCGACTTTGGTTTGGATCAAAGTGGGTCCCCTTTCTCTTTTGGTTTCTTTGTTTTGTTTTATTTTCCTTTCTCTTGGGTAGCTTCTGTTTTCTACTTTAGTTTCTCTTCTAGTTTTGTTTAACTTTGGCTCTGTTTTGGCTCAATTTGGTTCCTTTCTTGTTAAGTATTCAATGAAGTAATCACAAGCCCAAGTATACCTTATGAAAATGTATCTTATATCCTTCTAATGACTAATGGAAGCATCTGTTTTGTAGGAAGAGGCCACATATGATGATATTTCTCAGGTGAATCCACTTGGAGGGCTTTCCTCAGGACGGTTGATCATTTTTTCTCCTTGTAGATGAAGGTCGGCAAGACCTTTCTCATGTCTAGATGACTACTGGTGCTTTCTGTCAATGTATGTCTGTGTTTCCTTTCAACAAGATCTAGGGATAGTCACAGCGATTAAAAAAAAAATTGCACGCAAGCTCTATCGGTGAGACAGGGGTCGTCCTTTCGGTGACATGGAAATTCCTATCAACAAAGGGGGGTTTGCTTCAGAAAGGGGTCATGGTGACGTCTTCGGGTCTCACCGACTATTGCACACCAGCCAACACTTCGGCCAAACAAATAGAATTCATCATGTGGTCTTACCAAAGGCTCATTCTCTCCCCGACAAGGGGGTCTTCGATGAGAAAATTAAATAGGTCTTGTCGACCGCTATCAAGGGGTTTCTTATATCACCATAGGGTTATCTCCTCGCCAAGAAGTCTCAACAAAGAAAGAAAGTCTCACCGACCAGTGCAAAGGGAGATTCTATTGGTGGTCATCGGCGAGAGAACCGGTAGGTCTTAGCGACCAAAGAGTGAGTGTGCAAAGGTCTTCGTTGAGACGTGAGATGTCTATGGGACATCTCACCAACAAAGGAAAGTCACAGTGACATGGATGAGAGTTGTCGTAGGTCCTGTTGAAGGATTAGTCTTTGGTAGGACATGGTGGGCTCGGTATAAGGTCTCACTGAATACATTGGGTCACGCTGATAGGGCACAAGGAGGGAGGTCCATCGGTAAGACCACAAAAATGTCCTAGCGATAGCAGAGTTTGGCAAAGGAAGCTGCGGTCGGCATAAAGTCTCGCCGACCGAAGGAGGTCTTGCCGATGTGGAAGAGCTCGCGGAGAGGAAGGGCATGCGCCAAGAGGTCTTAGTGAAATGTAGAAGGTCTCGGCGATGCACTAAGAATGAAAGAAAGGCATGTCAGTATAACTGAAGAGGAGTTTCCCTGACATAAAAGGTCACCAAAGAATGATGAATTTGGCATAGTGTCTGGCCGAAAGGCGGAGGTCACACTGAAACAAAGGAGCCCAAAGAGAACAAAGGGAGCTTGGGGAGACTCGGAACGAATGCAACAGGTTTGGTAGGATGTCCTTCCGACCCGAGAGACTCTCAGCAAAGGAGAATGAGTTGAAGCCCGAAAGGAAGAAAGGAATTTGGGCTCTACGAGAATGAAAAGGGAGTTCACTGAAGGTCTTGTCGACAGCGATGGATTTCCCAGTGAAGGAGGATGTCGGGAGACTACAAGAGGAAACAAGGGCTTCGCCAAGAGGTCTCGACGACCCTGAAATTTCTTGCTGATGGACTCAAACATCTTGGTAGAAGAAGAAGACCTTGATATAAGGTCTCAGTGAAGAAGGAAGGTCTCGCCGATATGAAGGAATATCGGCATAATCTCTTGCCAATTCAACAGGGTCTGACCGAAATGAAAAAAGGAGCTCACGGAGATGTCCTAGCGAGGGGAAAGGTAGCACCGAAGCATAAGGGAGCAAGCTCGGTGAGAATATGAGGAAGTTGGGGAGACTCCATACGAGTAAGGAGACTTCGCTATGAGGTCATAGCGATGAGCAATAGTCTCCTTGACATGAAAATGAGATCACCATGGAATCCTGAGGTTCACCGAAATGTCTTGCTGATAGGCTTTGGGAGTCGGTATAACTTCGGTAGCTTGCCGAAGTGTCTTACCAACTGTCTCATGTCTTGCTGATGGCTACCCCATGGTAAAGTCACATTGGGGAGACACCAGAGGTGTCTCACCGACATGCGATGCTAAGCTACTAGCTTTTGACCACCAAAGAGTCTAGCGTGGCCATTGATTGCCCAATTAGATGGGTCCCTTTCTGAGAGTAGGTGGCAATGGATCGAATGTTCAGGTCTGTAGGGAGGCCTGAAGGCTTTTCCAAAAGGATGGTTAGTATATAGAGAAGTCTAGGATGTGAGGGAAGTTGAAAGAAAGATGAAAGATCAGTCACTCACAGGGACAGCTGTGGCCATTGTTGGTGAGGAGATAGATCAATATTAATGATGATATTTTGAGCATTCAAGGCAAATTGCAGGGGGAGTTCAAAGATGGAAATTGAGATAGAGGAGTAAATGCAACAGCTGCCAGAAGATCAAAAGGACTTCTCCTAAGGATAGAAATCCTTTGTGAGCATGGACAGCAGGTTTCACATTGAATGCAGTTTTGACTTTCCTTAGAAAGATCTAAGAGCCAACTCTCCTGGATGCAAATATTTTGTAAAACCATAGTGCAAGGGACAACACATTCAAGTTGATGACATCTTGTATTTAAGGCATGCTTGCCTCTTGGAAAAGGTTATAACTTTTGGAAGGAAAACAGTGCTTTGTTAGAAGGATTTAAAAGAAAGTTAGGACTGTTAGGAATTAGTTAGCTAGCAGAAGGAGAGAGTTGTATCTTGATTCTAAGTAATAAGAGCTTCTCTTTGTCTTCTTGGTTAGCAGTAAGATTTTAGTACAGGCTGTAATGTATTCTCTAGGTTCTCTTAGTGTAGTTGGAAACAATCTAGAGCTTCAGATTCTCTATACACTGGTGATTGTGCCAATTTTGTAAATATTGTTTATCTATTTTAATAACAGTAGAAACAAACAGAGTTAATCTACTTCTTATTGTGTTCTTGAATGATGCTTATCTTAATTTGATCATTCGATTTGTTAAGTCTTCAAGGAATGAAATATTGTTTTATGTTTTATTTAAATGGTAATTAAAAAATATGTTATGCGAGTTAGCACTGTGAATGAAAGAGGTTGTGTAGCAATCACAAACTCATCTTGTTCTATAGTTTTGGTTTACAAATTCCTTGAAGTTAACAAGTCTGGTTAAGATTGGATGAACTGTTGTTCTTTTCTATTTCAAAACCCTGATCTATCTTTTGTTGTTTCTTTAAAACCCCAGTTAAAGTAGGTTTTATTTCATGCTTGATCTCAGAACAATCCAGAAGCTTAACAGTAGCAGGCCCCTTGAATATTACTATTGCATTGACCACTGAGTAACATCAGTATAGTGTAGACCCAACTAATAAGACCTTGGGAGCTAAGGCATCCATGTGTTGCCTTTCTCTTTCAGAAGAAGCATAGTAGCAATATTCTGTTTGCATTATTATGGTGCCAAAATTGCCATCAACAGGAATTGGCACAAAAGGAGGACATAGAAAGGAAAACTGGAGAACATTCAGTCTTTCTCATTAGAGAATCCCCACAGAGTTCTTCGATTAGCAGAGAATCCATCACCTTTCATAGAACTCAAGACCCCAACAAGACACAAGAATCATAAGACTGGGGCAACAATCATACCACCCTTATCAACTCCACTTACTCCACCAGGCTTCTCACCAATACCCCAGTGGATACCTATCAATCCACCATTACGTCCATTTCAATTGTCATCACAGCTGATTCAACCCATACCACAGCTGGCTCAACCACTACCAATGGCATTCTTCCAGAACAATCCCTCTCCATTGGGGACTATTCCTGGAGGTTTTCATGACCTGCCTAAGAACCCAGAGAAATTCTACCCTAAGTATTTTCTTGGTGAATCAAGGAGTGTTGAAGAACACATACATGCTTTCAACGATGCTTGTACTCAAGCTCAAATAGCTTATCATGGTGTAGTTTGCAGGTTGTTCCCTTATTCCTTAGGGGACATGGCATACAACTGGTATCTTAATCTTCCTCAAGGCTCTATTCTGTCCTGGATAGATTTGGAAAATGCTTTCATCAATCAGTTTAGAGTCTATGTGGACCCAACCCTTCTATATCACCAATTCGCCACCATTAGGAAGGAGCTATGTGAATCCCTGCCCTTGTTCAATACCAGGTTCCAAAGAATGTATAGGAGGCTGCAGGATCCCTATCTAGTCACTGAGGACAACGCTATTCTAGCTTACTTTAGAGTTATAGACCCCTTTCTTGGCTTATTCTTGCAAAGAACTTACCAACTAGCTGAAATTGATTCTCTATCCAAAGTTTATCATTTAGCTATCAAGCTGCAGCAACAAGTCAGTTCTCAACAAGGAGGCCCAGGAGGAGGTTTCCCTTTGGTAGGGTATCAGACACCTAGTACACCCCCTTTATTCAATATTGTTCCAGGAATATCTCCTTCCCACTATGGGCCTAGGTCTGAATTGCAGGCTCAACCTCCTATTCCTTTCTTTGCTAATAGGACCCCCGACCCTTTTCAACAACCACAAGTCCCTCAAGGTCCCCAAAGCCTTCATAACCAAGCTGGAACCACGAGCCATGTTGATTAGCCACTTATTAAGGTTGTTGAAAGTGAAAAGACTACTCAGCTTACCAATGAAGTAGAAACCTTGAAGAAAAAATGTCCCAAGTCACTAATGACATGGCTCAGCTTAGGTTGAACCCCTCTCTGAACCAGGGTAATTACCCTAATCAAAACAGCAACAACTAGGGTTCTTATCAGAACAACAACTACAACCAAAGAGGTTATCAAAACCAGAATAGAGGGTATAATCAAAGATAAAACAACAATAGGCAATGGAATACAGGGCCCAATAATGGGGGAGTTTCTCATGACTATCAAGCAGATCAGGATAGGTCACATACTGCAAATCTAGCCGACCTCAACTTTATGACCAATTGGTGCAAGCTACATGAGACTGCAACCCATTCTGAGGTGAACTGCCCTGAACTGAAGAAGATGGTCAAGATGGCACATAAAGATGCCCACACATTCCAAGGGAACCCTCATAAGGGAGGTGGCTCAGTAGATACCACAATGACATATGAGCTCTTTGAGGAGGAGTGTTCATTCCCAAGACAAGAAGAAAATGAACCCGAGGAAGATTCATACGATGCCCAAGCCTTTCAGTCAAAAGGAGGACACTTCCTGAGAAATCAAAGTAAGGGTCCATTTACTACATCAACACCCCCTAATCACATGGTGCCCCCAAATCAAAGTGCTGATAACAATCCTTCTCCACCAAAGGGGCCATCTAACCTCCATAACAAGGGCAATCCCTCTGCTATTTTCAAAAGCAATCCAAGTTTTAACAAAGAATTTGACATTGTTTCTGAGATGCAAAAATAGAAAACGTCTTTGTCATACTTTGGCATTTTGAAGTGGTTCCCTACTCAAAGGGAGATAGTGTTGAAAGCTCTGGAACAAGTGGATAAGTCAAAAGGAAAGAGCAAGGTGGCACCTGCTGGGGACATGAATGCAGCCTTATACAGAAGCAAGGTAGGTACTCCACCCTTCCTTTTAAGCTTAAGAATTTATGGCAAGAACTTGCACAACTGTTTATTGGACTCAGGGGCTTCAAGAAATGTCATGCCATTCTCCATATGCAAGAGGTTAGGATTGAATCCCATTCAAACCAATAAGAAAGTCATTTAGCAGGACAAAATAGAGGTCAATGTAGTGGGGGAGTTAAAGAACATACATGTCCAAGTTGGGTCTGATTCTAGGATCCTAACTAACATTGACATTCAGGTAGCTGATATCCCTGAGACCTATGGTATGCTTTTAAGCCAAGATCTGATGAAAAATTTAGGGGGATATCTCTCCCTTGACTTTTCAAATATGTGGCTATCATGGAAGGGGATTCCTAATCAGATTAGGATTGAAAGTGAGCCTCGCCTCAAGCATATCATCGCTAAGTACGATTGTCCCAATGAGGTGGCTTACTTTGAGATAGAAATGGGGGTTTATAAACAAGAGGAAATTTAACCTTTTCGGTTCTCCATTCTAAAGACATGTTGATACATAAATTCCCTGACTCCACGATTAATGAAAATCAATAGGCCTTGATTAGAAAGATGCAACAAGACCAATTGGTCTTAGGGGTAGATATAGATCTGCAAAGTCTCCTACTCCCTAACTGGTGCAGGGTACATTATCAAAGTCATTCTGAATTGACTTGTCAACCTTGCAGGGATATTTTGAATCATGTTTCCCAAGCTGAGGAAGCTAGCACAAGTCAAGAACATTGTAGACTGGTTCCCATTTGAGGCCAAGGAAGCAACCATGTTAACCAGGGATATAATACTTTCAAAAGAAATCCCTTCTCAGATCAAACCTACCCTAGATATATGTCCTAATCAGTATACTGATGAGGAGCAGCCCCAAGGTTTGTTAGACACCCCTGCACTCACAAATCAAACGAAACCCAAGGAACCAACCAAAGGGACGAGTGATGGCCAAGAAGATAACCACAGGTTACGTAATGCAACTAAGCAAGAATTGGAGGAAGTACCTAGAGAATCTTTAAACAATCCTTTTTTGTGTCTGGTCCAAGAGATCAAGAAGTCCCACCTTTGGTTAATCCTATTCAAACATCTATGAAAACTTCAAAAGGATTAACCCCTACTTGTGACCAGTTGTGGACCCTTATCTTTGACGGATCCAAGTCCAAGACCTGTTGTGGTGTTGGAATTGTACTAACCAGCCTGAAAGGGAAGGTTTTCTTTGCTTCTTACAGGCTGCAATTTGGGTGCACTAATAATGTGGCTGAATATGAAGCTCTGGCTCGAGGATTAATGTTTGCACATAAGAAAAGGGTCAGTGCCTTGGTGGTCCAAGGAGATTCAAAGGTTGTTGTCAAGAAAGTGCATAGCCAGTACACCTGTCATAATAAAAGCCTGGCAGCATATAGAAACAGGGTATGGAATCTGATCGAAGAATTTGATGCATTTGGGATCAGCTTAATCCCTAGAGAAGAAAATCGAGTGACCAATTCACTAGCTGTTGCTACAAGCACCTTGGAGCCTATGCAAGGCTCCAAATTCAAAAGATTCTCAGTAGAACTGATGACCACCCCAGTTGTTCCTGACAATATCAAGAACTTCTAGGTCTTTGATGATGATTGACATATCCTTGCTTTCTTGGAAAGTTTAGATGCTTTTGAAGGACAAATTATAGATGAATCCAACAAGGACTAGGGAGATTGGAATCCTGAGGAATGTGATATAGAAGGAGTCCTTAATTTGAAAAGTAATAGCATTCCCAAGGGAATGGTGGCATTGGAGAGAATTTTTGACTCAGATCTGAAGGCTCAAGAAAGGATATCAGCTGAAGGCAAAGGAGGTGAATATGACATGATTAACCTAGCTGACTCGGGTCCTGAAAGGAATGTCTGCATAGGGAAGGCTTGCCTCGAAGCTATTAGAAAGGACATAGTAAGGGCACTTAAAAGGGATATTGTTGTGATTGCATGGGGGTATAAAGACCTCTAGACCTTTGATTCTTCTGTTATGACCCACACTATCTCCTTGAGGCCTGAGGCTAAACCCTTTCGACAGAAGCAGCGCCCTGTCAATGCTCTGATTAAGCCGTTAATTTATAAAGAAGTTCAAAAATTATTGTCTACAAGGATAATCTTCCTTATGCATCATTCAACGTGGGTGGCTAACCTAGTCCCAGTCCACAAGAAGAACGGGGAGATTAAGCTATGCGTCGATTTTAGAAACATAAACAGGGCTTTAGAAAAGGATAATTACCCGCTCCCTTCCTTGGACGAGGTATTATAGACTGTCAATGGAGCACAGATGATGTCATTCTTGGACGGTTACTCTGGGTATAATCAAGTGATGGTTGATTTTGAAGACAAGATGAAGACAGCTTTCACTACCAAATAGGGAACATTCGCATACAGAAGAATGCCATTTGGTATGATAAACGCTGGAGCAACTTTCCAGCATGCCATGGACATAGCTTTCAAAGATCTAATTGGCAAATGTATTATTGTTTACATAGACAACCTGACAGTGTTCTCCAAGGATCAACTTAATCATGCTGCCGACTTGGCTAAGGTTCTCTAGAGGTGTATTCAATATGGCATCTCCTTGAATCCCAACAAGTGTGTGTTTGGAGTCTCTGAAGGAAGGCTCTTGGGACATATAATTTTAGAAAGGGGAATATCAATCGATCCAGACCGAGTTGAGTCCATTATGAAGATCACTCGACTGGGAAGCAAGAAAGAAATGAAGTCTTTCTTCAGGAAAATCAACTTCATGAGGAAGTTCATCATGGGCTTTGCTAAAATTGTGAAACCCCTGAATGAAATGATGAAGAAGGATGCCAGAACAGAGTGGACTGAGGAGGCAAAGGCTGCATTCACGCAAATCAAGCGATCCATCTCAAAGGTTCCGGTTCTTACCAGCCCTGATTACACCAAGCCGTTCTACATCTATTCCTTCACCTTTGAGCACTTGTGTGTAGCCATATTAACTCAACGAGGATAGGAGTCAGGTGAGAGGCCAATCGCTTTCATGAGTTCTCCCTTCAAAAATGCAAAATTCAGATACCCACTCTTGGAGAAGCAAGCTTTTGCGCTAGTTCAGGCAATTAAGAAATTCTAACATTACATTCTCCAAAGTCAAGTCGTCGCTATAGTGTCGAATGATCTAGATCTAGAGTGAGCTATGCAAGAATTTGATTTGGAGATACATCCCATGAAATTAGTTAGGGGCACGGGTTTATCTCAGTCCATGGAAAATGCTGGTGATAACATTGTCTATCAATAATACACAGCCCAATCCTTTTCTGATGATCCCTGGTATGCTGATGTTGTCTACTTGATGCTTAACAATCGATGTCTGAACGAGATGAATTCAACTCAAAGGAGAGCTTTGAGACTAAAGAGTTATCATTATATGTTCAAAGGAAGTTTGCTATACAGGAGGAACTTCGAAGGAATATACCTGAGGTGCCTTAATCATCAAGAGGCCAAGCAAGTGATCTCTGAGTTTCATGGAAACATGGTATAGATCATGGTTCTACAGATTTGTTGGCACACTAGATTCTTTGATCTGGTTATTATTGGCCATGTGTATTCAAGGATGCACACCAGCATGTGAGGACATGTCACACTTGCTAGGTTTCTGCACTAAGGGAATGCCATGCAGCCATGCCACTACAGCCAGTTTACGAGGTAAGGCCATTCTCCCAGTGGGCACTGGATTTCATTGGAGTGATTAACTAGAATTCCTCTGTAGGACATAAGTTTATCTTGACTACTATTGATTACTGTATGAGGTGGATAGAGGCCATACCTTGCAAAAATAGCACAACCGAGGTAGTGATCAAGTTCCTCACCGAATGCATCACTACGAGATTTGGGGTACCCTTCGCTCTGGTATGTGACAATGGTTCCACTTTTTCTTCTGCTGAGTTTATTTCTTGGGCCTATGAACACAAGATCATCTTGAAGTATTCCTCAAACTATTATCCGTAAGGCAATGGAGTTGCAGAGTCTACCAATAAGAATCTCTTAGGGGTGGTCAAGAAACTATTAGAGCATAACCCTAAGACTCGCACACCTAGCTTAGATTCGAATTATGGGTAGATAGGACTAGGATTAAGGCTGCCTTAAACACCTCACCTTTCAAGCTGGTGTATGGCCAAGAGCCTGTCTTTCCTATCCATTTGCAAATACCTATTCTAGAGTTCATGCAAAATTTTTATTCCAGTGACAATAGGATAGAGGTAAGACTAGCTGCTCTATTAAAACTAGAAGAACAAAGAGATGTTGCTTTACAACAGTTCTTCAGACATTAGTCTATTGTCAAATGCTGGTTTGACAAAAGAGCCAAGATAAAAGTTTTTAAAAGTTTTTAGGATATCAGACCTAGTACTGTTATGGGATAAAGCCAATGAAAAGAAGGGAAACCATCAAAAGTTTGACAAACTATGGCTGGGTCCTTATCAAATTGTTAAGATCCTAGGGGAAAATGCTTTCAGACTGAGTAGCTTAACTGGGGAGCTGGTTCATTTGCCTATTAATGGGTAGTTCCTCAAGCACTAATTTGAGTCATAAGGCTTGTGGATTTCTGTTCTGTATATAAGTTTTTTTTGTTCTTTATGTAAATGTTTATTTGTTTCCTATTTGTAAATAATTTGCATTTGTATTCATAGCTTTTGTATTTCATTTTGAAAATGGCTTTTTCCTCTATGTGAATAACTTGTTGCTCTTTGTGTAAGTAATTTTCTCTCTCCTTGTAAACATCCCCTTTTGTTCATTTTCTTTCCTTTCTATTTTATGTTTATTTTGTTATTTGGGGATCTATCTTTTTTGTTACACCTCAAAGTGGTTGGTTGTTATCTCAAGCATGCTATGGTCATTAGGAGAGAAGTGGTTTAGATATTTTCACGTTATCTGATTCGATGTTTCTATCCTAAATTCTTTGTTTCATGTTTGTTTTCAATAAAGCTTGTGGAAAGTTTTTTTCAAGGACAAGGTACCAAGTAAGTAGCATTCATTAGTTCCCCCTGAATTTGCCACAAATCCTTAAAATCATCTCCTCTTCTAGTAGTGTATTTGTCCCAGGATGATAGTGTTGTAAAATTTGAGTGAAAAATCCAACTTCCAAGTGCTATTATGAGGTCCACTGTAGTTTTCAACCCAGATCAGATATTAAACATCTGACATATTGAAAAAAAAAGAAGCAAAATTAAATGAAATATCTGAAACTCCAAAAGGAAAGAAAAAAATTATCAAAAGAAGAAGAATCAATATGAATGGGTGATCCCAGTATCTCTACCGGGGCTATGGATGCCTGTCTGGCAGTAGAGCAATGTTGTGAGAGAACTAGAGGTATCTCCGTCGGGGCTATGGACGCCTAACTGGCAGTGGAGCAATGCCCGGGATATCATTGCATGAAAGAAATCAACTCATGTAGCCCAAATTTTACACATTGTTATTCAAAAGATGAAGAACTTTATGAAAGGAATGATGCACTATAAAGCACACACATGAATTTAGGGGTAGCCATTGTTTGACTTACATTTGATATTTTAGCTCTACCTTACTTTTTTAAACTAACCTAACTGGAGCTATGATGTTCATGAACCAAAGTTCTGGGTAGCTGAATCCTTCAGATTCATGAAAATGGTTAAACCATTTTCCCAGTCGAGTCGCCATTTGTTATTCCTTGCATAACCAACCCACTTTGGTCTGGATCAAAGTGGGTCCCCCTTCTCTTTTGGTTTCTTTGTTTTTTTTATTTGACTTGCTCTTGGCTAGCTTCTATTTTCTGCTTTAGTTTCTCTTCTGGTTTTGTTTAACTTTGGCTCTGTTTTGGCTCAATTTGGTTCCTTTCTTGATAAGTATTCAATGAATTAATCACAAGCCCAAGTATACCTTATGAAAATGTATCTTATATCCTTTTGATGACTAATGGAAGCATCTATTTTGCAGGAAGAGGCCACACATGATGATATTTCTCAGGTGAATCCACTTGGAAGGCTTTCCTCAGGACGGTTGATCATTTTTTCTCCTTGCAGATGAAGGTCGGCAAGACCTTTCTCATGTCTAGCTGACTACTGGCGCTTTCTATCAATGTATGTCTGTGTTGCCTTGTGGCAAGATCTAGGGATAGTCACAGCGATTAAAAAAAAAAAATTGCATGCAGGCTCTGTGGGTGAGACAGGGGTCATCCTTTCGGCGAGATGGAAATTCCTATCAACAAAGGGGGGTTTGCTTCAGAAAGGGGTCATGGCGAGGTCTTCGGGTCTCACCAACTATCACACCACCAGCCAACACTTCGGCCAAAAAAATAGAATTTGGCATGTGGTCTTACCGAAGGCTCATTCTCTCCCCGACAAGGGGGTCTTCGGTGAGAAAAATAAATAGGTCTCACTGACTGCCATCAAGGGGTTTCTTATATCGCCATAGGGTTATCTCCCCGCTAGGAAGTCTCAGTGAAGAAATAAAGTCTCACCGACCAGTGCAAAGGGGGTTTCTATTGGTGGTCATCGGCGAGAGAACCGATAGGTCTTGGCGACCAAAGAGTGAGCGTGCGGAGGTCTTCGCTGAGACGTGAGATGTCTATGGGACATCTCACCAACAAAGGAAAGTCACAGCGACACAAATGAGAGTCGCCGTAGGTCCTGCCAAAGGATTAGTCTTCGGTAGGACGTGGTGGACTCGGTATAAGGTCTCACCAAATACATTGGGTCACACCGACAAGGCACAAGGAGGGAGTCCATCGATAAGACCACAAAAATGTCCTAGTGATAGTAGAGTTTGGCAAAGGTTGGTCGACATAAATTCTCGCTGACCAGAGGAGGTCTTGCCAATGTGGAAGAGCTCGCGAAGAGGAAGGGGACACACCAGGAGGTCTCAGTGAAATGTAGAAGGTCTCAACAACGCCCTGGGAATGAAAGAAAGGCATGTTGGTATAACTGAAGAGGAGTTTCCCCGACAAAAAAGGTCACCAAAGAATGATGAATTCGGCATAGTGTCTGGCCAAAAGGCTGAGGTCACACCAAAACAAAGGAGCCCGAAGAGAACAAAGGGAGCTCGGGGAGACTCGAAATGAATGCAACGGGTTCGGTAGGATGTCTTGCTGACCCGAGAGACTCTCAGCGAAGGAGAATGAGCTCGAGCCCGAAAGGAAGAAAGGAATTTGGGCTCAGCGAGAATGAAAAGGGAGTTCACTGAAGGTCTTGTTAATAGCGATGGATTTCCCAATGAAGGAGGATGTCAGGAGACTACAAGAGGAAACAAGGGCTTTGCCAGGGGTCTCGGTGACCCCGAAATGTCTTGTCGATGGAATCAAATAGCTTGGTGGAAGAAGAAGACCTTGATATAAGGTCTCAGTGAAGAAGGAACATCTCACTGATATGAAGGAATATCGGCATAATCTCTTGCTGATTCAATAGGGTCTGACTGAAATGAAAAAAGGAGTGCGTGGAGATGTCCTAGTGAGGGGAAAGGTAGCACTGATGCTAAGCTACTCGCTTTTGACCACCAAAGAGTCTAGTGTGGTTGGTGATTGCCCAATTAGATGGGTCCCTTTCTGAGAGCAGGTGGCGACTGATCGAATGTTCAGGTTTGCAAGGAGGCTCAAAGGCTTTTCTGAAAGGATGGTCAGCATATAGAGAAGTCCAGGATGTGAGGGAAGCCGAAAGAAAGAAGAAAGATCAGTGACTCATAGGGATAGCTATGGCCACTACTGGTGAGGAGATAGATCGATATTAATGATGATCTTTTGAGCATTCAAGGCAGATTGTAGGGGGAGTTCAAAGATGGACACTAAGACAGAGGAGTAAATGCAGCAGCTGCCAGAAGATCAAAAGGACTTCTCCTAAGGATAGAAATCCTTCGTGAGCATGGACAATAGGTTTCACATTGAATGCAGTTTTGACTTTCCTTAGAAAGATCTAAGAGTCGACTCTCCTAGATGCAAATATTTTGTAAAACCCTAGTGCAAGGGACAGCACATTCAAGTTGATGACATCATGTATATAAGGCATGCTTGCCTCTTGGAAAAGGTTAGAACTTTTGGAAGGAAAACAGAGCTTTGTTAGAAGGATTTAAAAGAAAGTTAGGACTGTTAGGAATTAGTCAACTAGCAAAAGGAGAGAGTTGCATCTTTATTCTAAGTAATAAGAGCTTCTCTTTGTCTTCTTGGTTAGCATTAAGATTTTAGTACAGGCTGTAATGTATTCTCTAAGTTCTCTTAGTGTAGTTGGAAACAATCTGGAGCTTCAGATTCTCTATACACTGGTGATTGTGCCAGTTTTGTAAATATTGTTTATCTATTTTAATAACAGTAGAAATAATCAAAGTTAATCTACTTCTTTTTGTGTTCTTGAATGATGCTTGTCTTAATTTGATCATTTGATTTATGAAGTCTTCAAGGAATGAAATATTGTTTTATGTTTTATTTAAATGGTAATTAAAAAATCTATTATGCGAGTTAGCACTGTGAATGAAAGAGGTTGTGTAGCAATCACAAGCTCATCTTATTCTACAGTTTTGGTTTACAAATTCCTTGAAGTTAACAAGTCTGGTTAAGATTGGATGAACTATTGTTCTTTTCTGTTTCAAAACCCTAATCTATCTTTTGTTGTTTCTTTAAAAACCCAGTTAAAGTAGGTTTTATTTCATGCTTGATCTCAAAACAATCCAGAAGCTTAACACCAGCAGGCCCCTTGAATATTACTGTTGCATTGACCACTGAGTAACATCAGTACTGTTGAGACCCAACTACCAAGACCTTGGGAGCTAAGGCATCCATATGTTTCCTTTCTCTTTCAGGAGAAGCAGAGTAGCAATATTTTGTTTGCATTTTTGTGGTGCCAAAATCGACATCAACACATAGGGGATCCCAATCTTTTCTATCCTTTTTCAAAATGCCCAATTACATTTATGAGAAGTTCAAAAATATTTAGATAGTTTTCCTTTGGTCTAGTAATAAGGATAAGAAGAAAATGTCTCTTGTCAATTGGGAGAAAGTTTTACTCCCCAAATTTGGGGGAGGATTGGCCATTAGAAGGGTTCAAGCTAAAAATAAAGCTCTATTGGCCAAGGTTTGTTGGGACCAGTTAAGAAAAAAGAAGGAATGGTGTAGGATAATGAGTGTAAAATATATAGACAATAACCCTCTCATTAATTGTATTAAGAATGATCACCCTCGTGGGTACCTAGCCTCGAATAATATCTACAAAATGAGGAAGCTACTTCAAACTAGTCTTCATTGGAAGTTGGGTAGAGGCAATTGTATATGTTTCTAGGAAGATCCTTGGCTTCTTGAAAGCCCCTTGGCCAATTCTAAGTTTAAAAACCTCATGGCATCTGCGACCCATTTTTTTGGCTCAAGGGTTTGTGAATACCTTATTGGTCTCCCTAGTACCAGGAGCTTGAAAGACCTGGTCTTATGTTGCCCTCTCTCCCATGACTTGAAAATCCTAGCTAATTCCCTACAAGTGAATCTCGCCCTTTCCATAATCCCCTTATCTAATCTTGAAGATAATTTCTTTTGGTCTCTGGAAAGTAAGGGAAACCTATCTATTAGGACGGCTTACGGTCTTCTCTCAGACAAGGGTATTGAAAGCAGGATTTGGAAATGGGTCTGGAACCGACACTTGACTCAAAAAATATTTTTTTTCTAGTGGATGGCTTTTCATAACAGGATTTTAACCCAAGATAATCTAAAATAAGGGGCTTTATGATCATGAATAGGTTCATTTTATGCAAATACAATGAAGAATCTATTGATCACCTGTTGTTGCATTATCCATTTGTTGCTGAGGTTTGGGACATGGCTTTTCAAAGGTTGGACACTCACTGGATAGAAAATGTTTGACTCACATCTACAAGGAAGGTAACCAAGTTGTCAATATCTTGGCTAACTTGGGGTCCAATTGGAATTTATGTAAGTGTTGGAAGAGGCTTGAGAAGTTACCTACTACTATACAAGGATTAATCCTTGTGGAACAAAGGAAAATAATATTCAATGATGGTTAACATTTTTTGTATTAATGGGTATAGGTGGCTCCACTCGACAAGTCCTTTGGTGATATGAATCTAGTTGAGTGAGGTGGCGAGGTTAAAGAGGGATTCTGCATGGCTTTTATACTTCCTTACTACATATGGAGGGGCCTTCAGCTTTTGCGAGTTTCCTTCTCAATTGTACTACACATCCTATCATATCTCATGGGATGTGTGTAATGAGTTATTAATCACTAGTCTTTTTAATAATTCTAATTTAGGTTATCTTCTGATTTTTCATAAGATCTTTTGAGTTGTACTTAAAAATTTCAAATCTCCCCCCATGGCTAGTTGGCATGGGGAAATGTGTAACTTTTAAATGGCCCTTGACATAACGGATACTAATTATCTAGTTTTAATTAACAATTGGCTTATCCTATGGCTCTTTTGTGATAATCATAGTCCCTCAAAGTTGGTGTCATCATAAATGGCCACTAAAGCATGTAAAAGATAGGTTGCTTTCATTACTCCTTACTATCTCAGATGGTGGAGGAATGATAGTTTTAAAAAGGCTAAATTCACTAGCAGGCAGTCACTTTTAAGGCTAGTTTTGTTTCTCTAGGTCTACTACTATGTGTCATGGGTCACGATGGGTGGAGATAGAGTAAGAACTAAGCCTAATAATTATGAGGAGTTTCATAGGGACCCCATTACTTGGTAAATTTATAATGAGGGTGGTATGGTGTCATTTTTAGAGAATCTTGTGGGCCACGATGAGTGTTTGTCAGCCTAGTTTGCTGGTTCATGGAAGGATAGGAGGGTCACCATGGATGGCATCTCATTTGAGGTGAATGAAGAGGTTATTGGAAAGGTGACGAACCTTTCTCTAATGGAAATAAATATAAAAAACACACCAAAATGTAATACTTGGAGAGTCTCAATGCCTTCTTCAAAGGTGATGAGAGGCTGGTTTAGAAGTAGTCTGGTTTCAACCGTGAGGCATTGCCAAAACCTTGGGACAAGGTGTGTCCTACTTTAATGAAATATGTTACTTTAAAAGGTCAGTTCATGAAGTTTTATTTTTATCATTTTCCACTGTTAAACCAATTTAGACACAAGATGACCCTCAGCTTTCTATTTTTTTTGCTCACCTCTCTAGAAAATTTGGTTAAAGAAACCCTTGAGGCTACTGCTCTCAACCCGGATGATACCCCCCCTTTACCTCTGCATCAAGGCCTAATCCTTAGGCTCTACCAATTTCATCTTTCCCTATTCCCACCCAAACCCATCTCTACTATGCATTTTGAGGAACTGGAACCCCCTAATGTGGCCCCTGTTAATCTTCCCTTACTGCCTCTAAGGGTTCTAAGAGGAAAATCCCCACTCCTAAAATTGAGCCCATTATGAACTTAAGCCCAAATCCCCTTCTAAAAAGAAGAAAATCACAGTCGGTATGGCCCAATCTAATGTGGTGGTTGGGTTATGTGAGCTAAAAAATAAACTCATCAAGAAGGACAGCAGACCCACCACCAAGAAGAAGGGGAAAATTTTTCTCAGAGCCTGGTGGAATTGTCAGCCTCTAACAGTGAAGCTAGGAGCACTGAGGAAAAATACTCCAAGAGTGATACCAAGGTGGCTGCGATCTTTGAAGTGGGGGTGGAAAAAACTAGTGTGAGGAGGTCCCATAGACTGGAAAAGAACAAAAAAGGTACCCTGGTTGATGATATTTCCAGTGACTCAGAGCAAACTGGTGGTAGGACTGAAGGAAAAAAAAGACACTATTGAAGAGATGAATGAAGGGTTTTTGGAAGGCACTAGCAATTTTCTGGACATGAACAGGGGGCTTAAGGAGGACTCCACTCACTCCTATGACTCCAAAGCTAGCGGGGAAGAGGAGATCCTGAGTAGGAAGGGAAAGAATGAGGACCTCGATGTGTTGTAGGACCAGGTTACTAAACTGGAGTGGAAATTCTTTTGTCTAGCTTAGTTCATGGTTAAGATGATCCACATATTTGTTGTAAATTTTTATGATGTCATCAAGGAGGAAGAAAATAAAAATTATGAGGGAGAAGGACCCAACTAGATTAGGGATGATGTGTTGAATCTCTTTGTCCATAAATGGGAAAATGTAGATAGTTAGTCTTAGGGTCTGGGTGGTACTGGTATTTTGTTGTTAATGTGTTGTGTTTGTGTCCTATTTCCATTGTTTTTTGTCATACAATTTTTTATAATGTTTTGAACTAGTTCCTTTTTTTCCCTCTGGGTTCTCTGTGTAAAGGGTATAGCACCCTATAAATGTTGCTTATATAATCAAAAACAACTAAATAAGTGACCAAATTATAGCAATCAATGACTAAATATATCAATGGAAAAAAATTGACTAAATAAGTGACCAAATCACACCAATGAATGACTAAATCAATGACTAAATATACTATCAAATCGATCAATCAAAACAACCAATAAATGGATTTTTAGACTTGTGTTTATTCCATTATTTAGATGACATGTTTGATGTGATTGCCTAGATGATTAAATGGATTTTAGATTTACAGAGATGATTTTGTAGGTTTTATATGAACAAAATTCTGTGGTATGTAAATCTATGATAATATTGTATTCAAGGTGTTATAGATGAAGAAAATTATAGTTTTGCATGACTTCTTAGAGGGTTCTTATTGATATATGGCTACTCCTATGTAGATTTGTTAGGAAAATTAGATCATGTGTTGATCTTGGTGTTTGAGTCTTGGAAATCTATATGTTACTTAATTATCTCTATTTTGCATATTACTAATGTGGAGGTTGAATCTATTTTCAGTTATTTGAGATTAGACCACTAATTATGTATTTCTCCTTTGATATGTTTCGTATGCACAAATCTTGTAAAAAAAATTGATGTGGATTATATTTGGTAGGCCATATTCTTGATCACCATTATTATATTGGTATGTTTATTGTGATGAGAGATGGTTATTGGGAGTACTTGATATAGTTTTTTATTTGAATCTATAGAAGTAGTTTATTATGCATAAGAAGCTTTGTTCACTTTCATTAGAGTGTTGGAAATGATATTGGTCATGATGCCATGTATAATTTAGTATTACTTTCAGTATGATCTTTATACAATTACATAATGATTTCTATCTTTTTTGTTTCAATAATTTGGTTCTAATTGTTGTTCTAGTGTGTAGTGAACCATGGATAATCTTTTATTAGAAGATGAATAGTTTTTTGCAATTGTTGTTGGTTACATAAGGAGATCTTGTATTCTTCCTTTATATTATAATGAGAGTTTAATGACATATTTTCTTCTATTGACAAAGGATGGGTGGAGTTTGTATTTTCTTGGTTTGCAGATCATGGTTTAAATTTACCTTTCAAGAGCTCATGGTGTTGAGTTCTTTGTTGTGTTGGGTCCATGGAGGATCTTTGGTTAGGAGATGGTTATCACAATGCCTATAGAACCTGGTTATACAATTCAGTGGGAGCTTTGGCAGTGATGTAGATTCATCATTTAAAGATGGATGTTTATCTTCATGCAACTAGAGAAGGAATTTCTTGGTTTTGAGTGCTGAGCCTAGTTTTTGGTCTAGTTTTGGGTAGAATCTATAGTCTATTTGTTGACTGATGTCATGAAATTTGATGATTAAATGTTGGTATTTGCATAATGTTTCCCTCAAACCATTGACATTTGACATTATCCTATCTCTGCAAGCTTTAATGACATTGGGCATATTATGTGGGTTAACTATATTGATTTAGTATGTGATTAATGAAGGATTCTTAGAGTGGTTATAGATGTGCAATTATTATGTGTACTAACCTTGCCATGCAAATTTAATATTCCAAGTTGAGGAAGACACCGCCAACTAGGCATGCACCATAACATCCAGCTGAGGAATCACTCCAAGTCAAAGGCAGTTGATGGCAAAAGATTCTTCATGCAACTAAACATAACCACCTTGTAGTGGACCTTAATGATTGAGCATGCATGTGTGTTACTGTTGTGCTAGATCTATGTCTAGACTTGCATGTCTGACCAGATTTCATGCATGTGTAACTACCATCGCTCCACTTTCCCCTGATTTCCCTAAATGGCATCCTCCCAGTTGTGGAGTTGACTGCCTTGTTTAGTTGTAGTATAAATAATGATTTTATGCTCCTTCTTCAGGAGTTGCAGGATTTGATATTGTACTCCCATTCTCTAGTTTTAGTTATACAAATGCATTACTCTCCTGTATGCATGATTTACAGTGAATAATATAAAGTTTTGAGCTCAAGCACTTGAGTTCTTATTAGTTTAGAGGATACTTATCCAAGGGGGCCCACTTGGTGAGTAATTTGTCTTATTAGTTTAGTATTACTTGTTGTTTAGTACTTAGTTAGAAATTTGGCATTGATTGTTCCTACAGCCACTAGAATTCCATTCTATGACTATTCCTATAGCCAAAGCAGATAGAGTATTGTCTTGTTCATTGCTCATATTTTTATTCCCATTATGCATTCCAGCTTAGCATAGTCGTTGATTGATATTCAACATTTGTCTCCTTCCCTTTCAAGTAATTTACTTTCAGTATTGTGTTTCTTAGTTGTAGAATGCAATGGCTACTTTGAGTTCCTAGTGCACATACTATGCTGGCCCATTTCAAGTTCACGTCCCTGGGTTGAAAAGTAAAATGTACCTTCATGATGATTGAGATAGCTATGCAAGTTAGATGTCCAATCTCTGAGTCATGGTTGTAAGGGCTTAGTTATTAAAATCATTTTAAGAGGCCAACATTGAGTATGGGTGTTATTATGTCATGATATACTCTCAATTATAGATTAGGTTTTTGGCATGATACATGTTCTCTTGAGAGCATGATATATTTTTTCAAAGCATATGGTCTTCCTTTGAGGAGATGTTAGATCATAATGTCATGATATGTTCATGATTAGTTGCAACTTTGACAATGATCTTGTTTTTTCTCTTTGGTTTTGAGTATTAATTATTTCTTAGAGCTTCATGATTTTGTAGGGTTGCATTTTGTAAGGAAAAACTAGATGCAGAAACAATTCTCCTAACATCAATACCTCAGAGAAGAATGCAGATATACTTTTAATTTTTCAATTACAGTTCAACTAAGATGCACTATGAAGTAATATAACAGAAATAGAGTATTTGACAATCACACAGGAACACCAGATATACGTGGGAAAACCCTTATGGGAGAAAAACCCACCACACCAAGAGAAGTCACTTTGTATTACAATAATAAAGATTACATACAAGTTTCAGACTTATCTTTCTGATGTCTATTTACAGTAGCATTCACCATGAACAATCTTGTACAAGAACCTTCAAGTTATAGTCTTTACAGACTAGATTACATTTACTGATCATACAACCACCCAGCAATCCATCAATGTAACCAACTGATCACAATCTGCAATCACAGAGTATATCCATGTTGTTCCATGTCCGTCAAGCTTCCTCATAGAACCATCACAACGAACTGTCTCCCAACAGTTCCAATTCAGCTCCTCCTATTGGTCCACGAGAATCCACATAGGATGATCAAACTATCAAAAGAGATTCAAGCTTTGTTGGCATCTCGGTGAGACACTATCAGTGTCTCCCCAATGCCCAAAAGCTTCATATTGATGTCGCCAAGAGATATCGTTCTCGCTAAGATGTTTCAATGAGTTCAGAAGACTATCACTTAGCTTTCGCCTTGTCACCAAGAAATATCACTTTCGCTAAGACATCCCAACGAGCCTTCTTGTGTTACACCAAGCTCAGGAGACTATTTCTAAGACTTCCTTATGTCGCCAGGACCTCACACCGACATTCTCCACATGTATCACTATCACCCAAACTCATCGCTTTCGGTGAGACGTTATACCGAAGCTCTGCAAGTCACATAGACTTAAGTGTTCTCATCGGCCAGACAATCGGCTTTCGCCGAGACATCATACCGAGTCACCACGGGTTATACTAAAGTCGTATGTTATACTGAGCTCCAAAGAATAGTTGGCAAGACATACCGCTCGCCAAGACCTTCCACCGAATCTCCTTACGTTACATCGAAGCAACATTAGGTTACACCAAAAGCATACAACTATCGGCAAGACCTATCACCTTCGCCAAGATGTTATGCTAAACTCCAAGACTTACCATGAAGGCTCCAACATAAAACACTGTCAGTGAGACATGTATCAATTGCTAAGACTTCTCACTGAGCCATCGTGTTACACCAATGACTTAAATGCCTTATTTCGTCGGTGAGACTTTCCTATCGATGAGAGCTCATAGCGAACCACTAAGACTCTCCCTGATATAAGATATCTGATTGAATGGCATGTCGGCCAAAGATCGTCATACGATGAAAGGTTACAATGACTTCTCTATGTCACAGCAATAGACTCTAAAGAGAAAGCGGTCTGCAAGACTTCTGCAAGGTCACAGTGACCTGTACAAAACATGATGTTCCAAACTGCTAGTCAGCCAGACATTTGAGCTGTCACACCGACTTGACTCCAATGGAGGTTTCAGCCTATGATGTTTGAGGCATACTTTTCCAACACATTTGAAGCTGGCATGGATTTATTGGTGGATATTCATGGAGACTAGAGAGACTTGGGTGAGGCTAAGTGATCTCTTAAATTATGGGATCATATGTTAAGATGATTACTATTTGATGAATATTTCAAAAAAAAGACCAAGGAGCCTACACTTGGTTATGGATGTGAATCCATTATGGACCTAAAGAGATAATTGTCATCACTTGGTGTTGTTTACATAGGATAATCTTGTATCCCACTCTTGGTCTACTCGACAAGTGAATGATCTAAGGGGTATTTCCCACCTGAATATCAAATGCATTCTTTATTTTGTATCTTGTTTTCTCATATGAATTATTCTTGAATATAGAAATTATGAGGGCTTGTTAAGAAGAATATGCATGGTTATATAGATTTTTTCATTATTCTCCTTGCTTTGGTCTTTATCTATGGATCTAATTCTAAGGACTTATTTGAAGAGGTACAAGAAACGATATGTGGCTTCAATAATATTCCCTTTATTATAGGAATGATTGGTTGGTTTGATCTACCTTTGGTATGAGAGGTTTACATCTATTGTTTCCATGTTTTTATTTGATTTGAATGTTAGATATTGATATCCTTTCAGTTTGGGAATGGTGAAAGATCTTTCAATTTGGGAATAGTGAAGGAGATCTTACATTACATATCTCAGTACATGTTAGTGTGGAACAAGGATATAGTTTGTTTTGCGGGTTCTCTCTTTGGTCTTTTTCTTCTTCCTAGAAGTTTGTATTCACATGGTCAAGTGTGAAGAACTTGGGAGAGCTATGCAGAATAGTGGTGAGAGAGGTATTCTAGAAAATTTGTTTGTAGAATTTGCATATCATCATATATTTCCTTGACACTATGTAATAGAGGAATCAGCCACATCCTCTATGTGAAGTACTATAGGTAGACTCAGTATGCCTTGATCTATTTTCAGATTTGACATTACTCATGTAGTGAGATTTTTTGGATATATGTTTAGTTATCCTCTTTGATATCTTTTTTTTTTATTACTAATGTGATGATGATTTTGCATGTTTTACTGGATTAGGATCTATGTATTATATAATTTGTAGGTGTGCACAACCTATTAGTTGTAGTGAGATTACTCAAACGTAAATTGTCTATATCCATGAGTTTATTTTAATGTTAATGCAGATTTTATCAGTTAGCTTTGTCTATGGTAATTTGTGCATTGGTATGTTGCATTTAAGATAGGAGTATGGATATATAGAGACTTGATTATAGATTTTGGGTTAGTAATTTGATGGCATGACGTTATATCTATGATTTGTATTCCCTAGTTTGAGGTATGGCTAGCTTGGATGAGTTGTAATTTTGTGTGGTTGCTATTCTAGCTAATATGAGTTACGAAACTACTTAGAGCCATTATTATCATTTGAATCTAATAATTGGGTTCATGTAAATATTGGCACATGTTTTAGTGATAGTTGATATGTTTCATCTTGGTATGTTCCTGTTTCTTCCATGGGTTGCATGTTGGAGGATTTAAGTAGTTTTTTCTTGATGGTGGTTATTATGGTTGATTTTGTAGGTATCTTATTGGAACATGAGAGCATGGTGAATATTTTGATGGTACATGATTGGATAAGGGATTTTTTCCCTTGTTTTTATTTCCTATGGGTGTATTTACAATGTATGATGTCAAGTGGGAGAATGTTAGGATTAAGGTGTCATCTACCTTGTAAATCCTATGTCATATTGCATGTTGGAAAGTGTATATAGGAACTTAGGGGGTATTGAGAAAATATTTTTTAATATTTATTATCATCATTATTTGTATTGCATTCATAAGGGGTGATGGGTTCTATTAATAGTGTTAAAGGTGACTTGTGGACATAAATATTTAATATTGTTTTCCCAACATGTGGATGCATAGAATGGGATTATAAAAGATAAGGAAATGATAAATGGGTGACTATTGGGATTATCCAAGTGGGTGATTGGAAAGATGAAACATGTGTCTCTTAGTATTCCATCATTTACTACATTTAATGTAATGCTTAATTTCCAAGTTTGGGTGCCCAAGTTGGAGGGAAAGTATTGCAGCTAAAATTGGTGTATGTTTGTATTTTAAGGAAGCAATCCAAGGGTTGGGGATTTTTGGAATGAATTCATATTTGAACACCATGTTCGGGGCTTTAGACCTCTTCACAAGTCTATAAAATTAGCTCCTTTGATGTAAAAAACATGAGGAATAATTGAATGTAGAGTTACTTTGTAGGAACAAGGATAGGTTGAGACATAAAGAGGTTGTTCATAGGTACACGGGTGTTTCCATGTTGGAGGTAAAGAGGATAATTGAAGTGGATGTATTGTAATCTTATTTATTTGAAGTATGCATGCTTGACTTCCCTTCTTGGTGGAGTTTTTTCCTACAAGAGTTTCTCCACATAAATTGTATGTTATGTGATGACCTTATATTTTTATTTGTGCCTCTTTTATTTTATCTTATGGTGATTTTATTATTTATTTATTATTGTTATAATTTCATATAAGGTGTTATTATTAAGCATAATATGTTGGATAATTTTTATCATCATAAAGAAGATGGATCTAATCATGGTAATTCCATAATAAGGAAACTTAATTTAAAATTTGCATATACATTTTAGATTTTCATATTGTATTAGTGCAAACCTTGTATCTCATCCATTGAAGTCATATTTGGATAGAGATTTAATTTCCAAAATTAATTGGTATTAGAACCTATATATTTATCATTAGTAAACTTATTTTGAGACCTTGAGATGGAGTGATGTAATCATATTCAATAGTTTGTATATTGTGTATTAGTTTGTTCTACTCTTGGATTGTAGGATGTGTGTATGGAGCCAAATTCTACCCATTTAGTGTTGAACAATTAATATGACCTTGCAAACACTCAAGAGCACTAAAAGTAAAATTTTCTATGAAAGAATATATAAGACCCATAAATAAAACATAAGAATTATGATGCAAATCATATCGTATTAGATTCATCGACTAAATTTTCTCTAAATGAATAAATCAAAACATGACATCATGGATGCAAGAATAATAAACAAGACAATTTTTTGAAAATGTGTGTATGCACCACTAAGATAACCATTTGTAGCATTACTAAAACCTTCTATCCTTGGATCTCTAATTTAATATGACTATGATAAACTATAGGGTCCAAAATAACATGAGGTATAGAAATGTTTTAAACTTGACTACCACTAGCACTTGTAAAAAGGAAAAGCATGATCTTAATTAACAACATCATGTAATAAATGAGCTAAAAGAGCATCTTTATGCACATAAGAATCGTGGAGATCCTCCTTAGATAGACCATCAAGAGAAAAGGAGAAGATAACATCATCATTAGGTGTAAGAACATCACCACAAGAATTAGAAACCCTATATACAACCATAGGAATTAGAGGTAAAGAACTATATGTAGATAACATAAAATTACAAATAATGTGTAAATAGGAATTATGAGTTTGACTATCATCATATAGTAGAGAAACATTAACTTCAATATTAGCATCATGAATAAAAAATTCATAAACCCAACTCATGATAAGATAAATATATGTATGAATATGTAAAGGCATATCACAAATAGTAAAATTCAAACATATAAAGGCTCATCACTAGGATAGCCATCATAAATAGGTAATCCCAAATCAACAATCACATTTCTAGGCTCCTTAAACAAAAATGTAGAAAGATTAACATGGGATATGTTGGTTCCTCAAAGTGATTATCTAATTTTCTCTAAATATAAGCTACTTCTTATGATCAAGAATGTTAGGTCAGTGGCCAATGAACAAGGATTTGAACATCCATCTACACTTTAGGCTCTACAAAAACAAGGTGGGTTTCCCTTCAAATAACACCAATTGGAGATGTGCAATTTTGAATAATTGGAGTATCAACAGATAAAATTCTTACACATAATATTGGGGGTTCAACACATCTACGCTTATTTACTTCATACGTTCCCATAGATAAATTAAATTTTGGTGTCAAAAAATAGACTAAAAACAAATACCAGAAGCTTAAGTTTCATGATTTAGTTTCTTCTTAGGTCCTAGACAAAGTATTTTTCTTGACCAATGACTTATCCATTACAAAGTAAAGAATTGTGCAGTTTTCTCTTAATAACAACTTAAACACAAATCCAAGGGTTTTTTGGACATTATCATTTTATAATAGCTTAACCCATTATTGTTCAACAACATTATTCTACTTACAAATCCTTAATGTATCACAATATTTTAACATTTGATTGAAAGTAATTGTAGACATGAAAAATGTACCAATCACACTTGATCCTGATTACTAACATCGCTTCATCTTGAATCGTCATCTTTGCTAGTCATTTAATCAAATAGTTTGTATTTGATTAAATTCAACATATTTCATCCCTTAATTAAATAAATCAAATTTATCTAATTAAGTCATCATCTCATGTTAATTGAATAAATCAATGTTATTTAATTAACCATATAATCTCTATTTAATTAAATAATCCATTTTATTTAATTAAATTTCTAAAGGAATGGACTATTAAATTAAATCAATATTTATTTAATTTAATATAACATCATCCCTCTTTCATTAAATAAATAAAAATCTTTATTTAATTAAGTCTAAATTCATATTCCTCTCACTTTGATTTAAATCAATCAAAAAATATAAATCAAATGGTCAAATCAACTAATCTCCTTTTAATTTAATCAAATCTTGGTTAAATTAATCTTAATCCCCTAAATCCTCTAGATTTTTCCACATGCTCAATAAATCATTTCGTTTGATTTAATAAATCTCCTAATTACTTTCAACATGGTATCAAAAGGGGAATATTCCTCCAAGCTTGAAAATCCCTCCAAGTGGATTTGTCCTTCCAACAAGGCATTCAATATCTCTTACATGTCCTTGTGCATTGAGCCAAGTGGCATTTAAGCCATTTCTTTCTCCCTCCAACATGTCATTTCATAAATTTGAAATGCCACCTAATAGCATTTATTGGCACATTCATCAAAATGTGCTCCACCTTTGTCCACTCACATGTTGACAAGTGGCTTAATGTTATTGGTTGGTCTTTTATCCCACATTCATCCTTTTTGCCTCATTCTCCAACATTCTCATCTATAAATAAGAGGATTTTCTTTGTATTTTGGATCCACAACTTCATGCAAAGTTATAATCTTTATATTTTGAATTTTGCTCATCATCATTCATCCATTTTCAAGTTTTATAGCTAAGGTTATGTAGGATTTTCTCCAAGGAATCATCAAGTCTTCACCAAGTCATCACAAAGCTTACAAGGGATTGGGAAAGGGCTATTTTCCACATCAAAATGGCACCAATTCCCCCATTGGATTGAGAGTTGGATCATCTAAATAGGATTTTATAGCTTCTTTCATTGTGTTCTTCATTTATTTCTTATTTTGATGTTTCTAATGAATTGCATGGGGAATATTAGTTCTAACTTGCATATGTGACTAACATTGTGTTTTATCTTTGTGTTTGTGGAGGTCTAGGATTGGGGTTCACATTTTGGTGCTAGAAGGAAAGAAATCTGAAGATTTTAACATGTTTTTTTCAAAAAATATCTATTATTTTGAACTTTTTTGTGCCTACAAGAAACTATGTCGCTATCACTCCAGCAGTGCCATACAACAATGTTACCAGTACAGTGGTGCCATACAGTGACACTACAAACTCCAAACTATGTTGCTGAGGTCTTCCCTGTAAGGAAAGCTAAGGTGCAAAAAGAACTATCCTAATGTCAAAACCTCAGGGAAGAATGCAGAGATACTTGTAAATTTTCAATTACAGTCCAATTAAGATACACTTGAAAGAAATAGCAGAAATAGAGAAATGAATATACACAGATGAACACCAGATTTATGTGGAAAAACCCTTATGGGAAAAAAACCCACCACACCAGGAGAAACCCCTTTTAATTACAATAATGAAATTACATACAGAGTACGGGCTTCACTCACTGATGCCAATTTACAATAGCATAAAACCTTGATCAACCTTGTACAGAACATTCAAGATACAATGCTCTCAGAATCCAATTCTCACTGATCACACATCAAATTGTTCATCCCATTGATCGAAACGAACATCATCTGCAATTGTAGAGTATATCCATGTGGTTCCTATCTGTTGAACTTCCTCACAGAACAGCCACAGTAGACTAACTTCCAACGGTTCCCATTCAGCTTCTCTGATTGGTCAAAGACACACCACGTAGGATAGTCTTCCAATCGGTCAACAATGTTCAACCTATGTTCGCATGTCGGTGAGACACTAACCGTGTCTCCCTGATGCCACAAGGCCTGATTGCAGTTATTGCCAAGATTCCTCACCATCAGCAAGACATTATACCGAGTTCACAAACTATCACTCAGACTTCCCCTTGTCACCAAGACATCATACCGATATCCATCACATGTAGCGCTATCACCAAGACAATCACTAGTCGATGAGAGATCATACCGATGTTCAAAGGTCACTTAGACATTAGCATTCCCATCGACGAGACTATTGCTACTTGCCAAGAGATCACACCGAGCCTTCCAGTCATACCGAAACAAACAATCATCGGCAAGACTTACTGCTATCGCTGAGAGGTAATATCGAAGTCTTCAAGTCACCCCGAGATCATCCTTCGCCAAGAGTCATACCGACAATAGACTACACTGTTGGTGAGACAAACCTCCATCACTAAGACTTCATACCGAAGCCTTCATGTTACTCCTATGACTCCAAGTGTAAAGTTGTCGGTGAGACACCATCTGTCACCAAGAGTTCTTACTGAGTCTTCATGCCTCTCCCTAAAACTGCTTGTCGCCCAGAGTCTCTTCGACATCTGATAAGAATGGCCTATCAGCCAGACCAACCCACTCGGCAGAGGGTTACACCGAACACAATGAGTCACAATGATAGCTCTAGTCGGAAAGACATCAATAAGGTCTCGGTGACTTGAACATTACACAAGGTTACACAACTACTAGTCGGCCAGACACTAAGGATGTCACACCGACTTTGCTCTTTCAGAGGTTTCAGCCTGTGAGATTGAGGCACACAATTCCAACAAACTCCCACTTGACGAAGATCACACAAGCACCTCCAGAGCACAACATAACTACTAGAATTCATGGGCACTAAGGCCCATTGAACTGGCACACCACCTGAACTTGTCTGTGCTCACTGGCTTTGTCAATGCATCTGCAACATTCTCCAAAGTATCCACTTTTTCTAAAGAGACCTTTCCATCCTCCACCATTTCTCGTACAAAATGATACTGTACATCTATGTGTTTCATCCTGGCATGGAAATTAGGATTCTTTGACAAACAAATAGCACTCTGACTGTCACAATAAATTGTTATTTTCCCTACATCAAAACCAATATTAGAACACAAACATTTTAACTAGATTGCTTCTTTACAGGCATGTGTAGCTGCCATGTATTATGCCTCTGTAGTAGACAAAGTGCCTACAACCTACCACTTACTCATCTAACCCACTGCACCACCATTCAACATGAAAATATATCCACTGGTGGATCTTTTGCTGTCAATGTCCCTTGCCCAATCAGAATCCACATAGCCTTGAATACAAAGAGTCCTATATGATTCAACCAAGTTCCCATGGTAACACAAAGCATATTCTGAAGTGCCCTTCAAATATCTGAATACTCTTTTCACAGCATCCCAATGTGTCCTTTTAGGATTAGCCATAAACTGACTAAGTACTCCCACTACTTGGGAAATGTCTTGCCTTATACAAACCATTGCATACATTAGACTGCCAATCACACTAGCATAAGGTACACTATTCATGTCCTCCATCTCAATAGGAGATTTTGGATAGTCTTCAACAGATAGCTTTGTTCCGTGCAAAACTGGAACAACTAATTGCTTGCAATCATTCATACAAAATCTCTCTAGAATAGTCTTAACATACTTACTCTGACTGAGCCAAAGTTTTCTACTATTCCTATCCCTGGTTATTTCCATTCCTAGAATATACCTTGCTGCACCAAGATCTTTCATTTTGAACTTTGCAGACAACTAAGACTTAAGATCAGAAATCATTAACTTACTATTGACTATGAATAGCATATCATCAACATAGAGAGCAATAATAAGAACTTGATCACTTTTAGCTTTGTAATACACACAATGATCAGATTTTGATCTTACAAATCCCAATGAAAAAACAAAAGTGTCAAACTTCTAGTATCACATTCTAGGAGACTGTTTTAATCCATACAGAGATTTTTTCAACTTGCAAACCAATCTTTCTTTACCTTTTTCCACAAAGTGCTCAGGCTGGGACATATAAATCTCTTCTTCAAGGTCACCATGAAGAAATGTTGTCTTCACATCCATCTATTCGACCTCTAAGTCATACGCTGCTACAAGTAACAAAAGAAATCTAATGGATGTCAACTTAGCTACAGGAGAAAAAATCTTCCCATAATCAACTCCCTCTACCTGGGAATAACCCTTCGCAACCAACCTCACCTTATATTTTTCCACACTGCAATCCAAACCTATTTTCTTTTTAAATGCCCATTTGTAGCCCACAGCTTTTCTACCTTCAGGAAAGGGCACCAAACTCCAAGTATCATTCTTTTCTAATGATTCCATTTCTTCATTCATGGCTTCCAACCAAGAGTTTGAATCAGACATTCTAAATGCCTCTTTCGTAGTCCTAGGCTCATCGGTGCTAGAAATTAAAGCGTAGGCACAAGTAGAATCTATCAAAGAGAACCCATACCTATCAGGTTGCTTTCTTTCACGAGTTGACCTCCTCACTTGTTGAGGCTGAGGTTGTTCTTCTTCATCAAAACTCTCAGAACTACATGAGCTCTCCTTAGTTTCAGGTACATTTTGAATTTTGAATTCCTCTTTATTTGGTGTAGGAGAAATTTCAACTACATCCTTTTTGTTTTCTAATTTTGTCTCTAACTGCATATCCAAGGTAGAAGGCTTCAGCTCACGAAAGATAACACTTCTACTATATAGAACCTTCTCCGTATTAGGATTCCAAAGCTTGTATCCTTTTATGCCAGCACTATAGCCAATAAAATTACATTTAACAGCCTTGTTTTCCAATTTAGATATTTTCTCATTCGGCACATATGCATATGCCTCACAGCCAAAGACATGAATGTGTCTCAAAGAGGGTTTCTTACCAGACCATGCTTCCAAAGGTGTTTCCTCAACAAGAGTGGAATTAGGAGAATGGTTTATCAAGTAACATGTAGCAACTGCCTCAACCCAAAACTTCTCCTCCAAGCCAACACTGCTCAACATACTTCGTGCTCTTTCCATCATTGTCTTGTTGAACCTTTCTACAACTCCATTTTGCTACGGATTGTAAGGTGTAGTTTTATGTCTTTTAATTCCATGATCTTTATAGTACCTCTCAAATTCATCAGAACAAAATTCACCGCCATTATCAGTCCTTAAACATTTTATTTTTCTTCCAATCTAATTTTCTACAAGGTTCTTAAATTCCTTAAACCGACTGAACACTTCTAATTTACTTTTCAAAAAATAAACAAATGCTCTTCTTGAATAATCATCAATGAACGATACATAGTACCTTGACTTAGACAAAGAAGGAACATTCACTAGACCAAAAACATTAGAATGTATATAATCAAGCAAACCAAAAGATTTGTGAGGACTGGAATAAAATGAAACATGGTGTTGTTTACCATATATACAATGTTCACAAAACTTGAATTCAAGGTTACAATCTTCAAGACCCTCAACCAGGTTTTTATTCTTCAAGGTTTTTAAACCTTTCTCACCAATGTGGCCTACCCTATGATGCCAGAGCATAGTCTTTTCTATTGGAAGTTTAACTTCCATAGAGTTTACACTATCAGGAACTTTTTCCTCTTTTACCCCATGAGTAGCTTTATATGACTTCACAGAGACACTATTGCATTGGATAGCATGTGCATCAAGCTTATACAAGGTACCAATACGAGCACCTCTTGCTAGCACCATAGAGCCTCTATTCATCTTGCAGCCATTTCCAGAGAATGTGACTTGCAATCCAATATCATTCAGCATACTAAGAGAAAGTAGATTTTGAGTCAAACCTGGTATATGCATTACATCATTGATTCCCTTCACTCTTCCATCGGGGAATTGAATTCTGACTCTTCCACGGCCAACAATTTCCAAAGATGAATCACTTGCCAAATACACCTTTCCACCATCGTATTTTTCATACTTCATGAACCAGTCTCTATTAGATGTCATGTGGAAAGATGCTCTAGAATCAATCAGCCAGACATCATCTGATGCCTGCGTAGCCAAGGTTGCAATGAAAGCATCTGCATCACTCTGAGAAGAATCATTGTTGGAAGAATACTTCTTCTTCTTCTTTTTCTCCTCTTTACAATCCTTTCGGACATGACCAGGTTGCCCAAAATTCTAGCACTTCACCTTGGACTTGTTTCCAGGAGACTTTGATCTCCCTTCTGATTTGGATTTGGACTTCTTGTCCTTCTTCTTGCCTTTTTCTTTCGATCTTCCTCTAACAGCACAAACCTCCTTCGCCATCTCAGAATATTTCCTTCTCATCTCTTTTGATAACAAAGAAGCAACAACATATTCCATCTTAAAAGTGGATGTCATACTCCCAATAGCCATCACCAGGTGATCCCAAGAATCTGGCAAAGAACATAATAACATCATACAACGATCTTCTTCATTAATCTTCACACCCACAGATGTTAACTGTGTATTCAGCATGTTGAATGCATTCAAATGATCAGCAACGGACCCTCCTTCCTACATTCTCAAAGAGTATAGCTTCTTCATCAAGAATAATTTATTCACCAAGGACTTGCCTTGATAAATAGTTGCCAGTCTTTTCCACAAGGAAGATGTAGTCTTTTCTTCATGAACATTCAGAAGAACAAAGTCTGCTAAATAGATCCTTATCAGCCCCTTTTATTTTCTATCTACAAGGTCCCAATCCTCTTGCTTCATGCCTGTAGGCTTTGTTTCAGACACAGCAATCCAAAGATCACGATCAACTAACAGATCTTCCATTTTAAGTTTCCACAACTCAAAATTGTTGCCATTGAATTTCTCAATTTCAATCTTTCCTGACGTGCTTGCCATCTTAACCTGTAATTTGAATTACCAAACTTCTACAAGACTCCCACTGAACAGAATTGGCTCAAAAAATCCAACGTACCCACAAGGATAATACAATTGGCCAGGCTCTGATACCACTTGTAAGGAAAGCTAAGGTATGGAAACAACTCTCCTAATGTCAAAACCTCAAGGAAGAATGCAGAGATACTTTTAAATTTTCAATTATAGTCCAATTAAGATACACTTGAAAGAAATAGTTGAAACAGAGAAATGAACATACATAGATGAACACCAGATTTATGTGGGAAAACCTTTACGGGAGAAAAACCCACCACACCAAGAAAAACCCCTTTGTATTACAGTAATGAAATTACATACAGAGTATGGCCTTCACTCTCTGATGCCAATTTACAATAGCATAAAACCTTGATCAACCTTGTACAAAACATTCAAGATACAATGCTCTCATAATCCAATTCTCACTAATCACACATCGAACTGTTCATCCCACTAATCATCCAATTGTTGATCGAAACGAACATCATCTGCAATTGCATTTTATATCCATGTCATTCTTGTCTGTTGAACTTCCTCACAGAATGGCCACAATAGACTAACTTCCAACGGTTCCCATTCAGCTTCTCTGACTGGTCGAAGACACACCACGTAGGATAGTCTTCCAATCAATCAACAACGTTCAACCTATGTTTGTATGTTGGTGAGACACTAACTGTGTCTCCTCGATGCCACAAGACCCGATTGTAGTTATCACCGAGAGTCCTCACCATCGGCAAGATGTTATACCAAATTCATAAACTGTTGCTCAGACTTCCCCTTGTCACCAAGACATCATACTGATATCCATCACATGTAGCACTATCGCCAAGACAATTGCTAGTCGATGAGAGATCATACCGATGTTCAAAGGTCACTTAGATATTAGCATTCCCATCGGTGAGACTATCACTACTCGCTAAGAAATCACACGAAGCCTTCCAGTCATACCAAAACAAACAACCATCGGCAAGACTTACCGCTATCGCTGAGAGGTAATACCAAAGTCTTCAAGTCACCCCGAGATCATCCTTCACCAGGAGTCATACTGACAACAGACTACATTGTCGACAAGACAAACATCCATCACTAAGACTTCATACCGAAGCCTTCATGTTACTCTGATGACTCTGAGTGTAAAGTTGTCGACGAGACACCATCCATCACCAAGAGTTCTTACCGAGTCTTCATGCCTCTCCCCGAAATCACTTGTCACCCAGAGTCTCTCTAACATCTGATAAGAATGGCCTATCAGCCAAACCAATCCACCTGGGAGAGGGTTACACTAAACACAATGAGTCACAGTGATAGCTCCAATCGGCAAGACATCAACAAGGTTTCGACAACCTGAACATTACACAAGGTTACA
>VDFB02193867.1:90668772-90707778 GCA_007258455.2 Sequoia sempervirens
TGGAAGTAGAACAATCAAATTTGAATTGGGCCATTCTTAGAATTTTGCTAGATCAAATCTACAAGTGTAAAAATAAACTAAATTAAACTTGCAACAGTGAAAAAGAACTACATGTAGAATTTGATTTATACCCACAAGAACGAATTAGCAAAAAATAATAGTTGGAATTCTCTCTCCCCAATCTTACAATATTTGAGTGTGATAAGGAAATGATAGAGTTTACAAACACCTTAGGAAATATGGTAGATTGTAATGGTCATGATCCCCTCAATGATACCCCTAGTTGGACCCATTCACTAGCAATGAACCAATATTGAGCACAATAACAAAGAGTGAATGGATCTACACTAATTTGACTATCTAATAATGTTTGTAAAATTCTCTCACAAATGCCTCATAGCCTTTTTTTCTAGATATCCCTAGCATGCAACAAGACAATGCGTAATTGAATGGATGAATTTCCTTAAGCATAGTGTAGAACATAATTTAGCATCAACATGTCATAGGTTGGCTCACAATGGCTAATGAAGAGGTCAATAATGTAAAAATTTAAATCTGGATTGTCAAGTCCTAGTTTTAGATCTCCAAGTGTAAAAGTAATCTAGCCCATGTTTACACCTACACACCTAGATACCTCATCCAAGATGGTTAATGGTGGGTCTAGAATCAACATCAAATCTGTAGGAAATAATGAATAGAAGATTTGAATATGGTGATGTCGTTATCCAAATTCATGCAAGAATATGTCACTTTCAATTTAATTATTACATTTATGACACTCTAATCAAAGAAAGCCTAAAACATAAGGGAGAAGGGTATAGGTATGTAATTTTTTCTATTAGAAAATTGCCCCTGTTTTGATGTTTATAACTACTAGGAAAATGCATGATGAAGTGAAAAAATAGTTAACATGTAAATTAAATATTTACAAGCACTCAAGTGACATATTTGTGTAAATTAATAGATCATTCTTGAATTCTTCTAAAAATGAGCCCTCCATCAAAAAGCTACAACACATAAAATATCATTAAATTATTAGCATCTATCAAACAACATAAAATAAGCACTAACCACAACTTTCTTGAAAAGAAACTATCATTAGATATTGTAAAAGTAAAGAATAGAAGAGTAAGTGATTCTACATGCTACAAAAAAGTGATAGACACTCCTACTATGTTAAAGATTGTGAAAATGTGAATAGATTAATAAAGATTCCCTAGAAATCATAGTAAATTTGACACTACAAAATATAACTCACAAGAAGGAACATTAGTGACATATATGTTCTCCCTCCAATTGGTTGCATATAAAGGATGAAAGGAAAATTAGTGAAAAAGAGAAAAATATATAGGAATAATAAGGCATGTAATCATAGTAAAAGAGAATATCATAATATGATAACCATATAAAAACATAAGTAGGAGTTAACCATGAGAGCATGTGTAAGAGGGGAAAGGAAAGTTTCCTTGAATGTTATCCCCAATGAAGATAAATGGCAATATAAGATACCCCCAAAGGCTAGATAAGGATAATGTAGGTATAAATAGGATGGAATATATGTGAGTATTAAAAGGGCCATAATATATATTGATCTTTTCCTAGCCTCAATTATTTACTCTCCCTAAGGCTTCAATATTTTAAGATGTTGGCTATATTTATTTCTCATTGAAAAGATATATTTTTTTGGTAGTAACAATTATTCTTAATGGGAAATCTTAGCTTGCATGTTTGCAATGACAATCCACATTCCTAGGAGCTACAAATCTAAGTAAATGAAGATAAAAGATCAAAATTTGGATGAACAAGACAATTCTCCCTACTATATGTCATGGAAATAAATCATTTTTGTTGCAAGAATGGAAAGATTGAAGGTGTTGTCATTGATGTCAACCAGTCAACTAGTTGTTGTATATGTCGAGGATATTGAGAAAAATGTAATAAAGATATGTTGTAGGTGTTTTGTGGTTGCTCTAATTTTTAGTCCAGATTTGCTCCTATGGTTGTGCAGTTCAAATATGTTGTTCATGGTGTTGAGAAGGTGATATATTCATATTCTTGGTTGTTGTTCATGGTACAGTGCAAGTTGTGTTCACTAGTAGTGAACTGTGGTTCTCTTTGATTCTGATTGAGGTCTAAGAGAAATGGTGTTGGTTCGGATTTCTCTTTCATGAAGTCTTATGATGTATGGTTCTAAAGTTGAGTTGCCCTGATTATATTGAAGTTAATTTCAACATTTGGAAAGTTTTGCTTAATGGTTCTATGTGTTTTACACTAGTGTGGTCGACCTTGTGTGAAATACTAATTTTGAGAATGATGAAGCATGTTGGATCTATTTGGGTCCCTATGAAGCGTGTGTTTGGGTCGCCATCATTCTAATTCCTCCATAGGATGTTTTGGCACTAACCTAATCTGAATTTGGATTTGGATAGCCAAATTTGGATATGTTTCAAAGTTGAAGATGGTATAAATACAAGATGAGTTAGTAATGGAAAATATACAAGAGTGAAGAAGAAGCACAATAAGAGAAAAGAGAAAGTGCATTTTTTTGTGACATTGATTTTATTTAGTAAGAGTGTGTGTTGAGAGTGTGGGAGATCAGTGTGAAGCTTAATGCTAAGTTTTTGGATGCAATGAGCAGAAGGCAAACTCTATCATTCATGCAAGTTGATCAAGTGACTGGTAGAATTATTTGTTGCATTGGGATTGTAGTCTCTTTGTAATGAGTCTTCTTTGTCTTCTTTGTATCTCTGTGGTAGTGAATCCTCTGGGTTGTAGCCCTGTTGGATAGTGAGTCCTTGTTTTAGATAGTGAATCCTTATTTTAGGTAGTGAGCCTTTTTGTAATCAATTTTGATATTCTCTATAGTGTGATTTAATCTTCACCGTGATTTTTCCCTTATTAGGTTTTCCACGTAAATCTAGTGTTACTGTGTGTATGTTTTCGATTTGAGTTTTTGCATTAGCATTTGATGACTAATCATTTAAGTAGTATTAAGCATTAGTTTTGGTGGTTGAATTAAAGGTTTAAATTTGTGACAATTGATTCACCCCCTCTCTTAGTTTTCCTATTCAACAATTGGTATCAGAGTGCAAGGTTCCTTGGTGAAGAGATTAACTACTTGAGGAAGGTCTGAGATGGTTGGAAAAATGTTTTTTGATTATCTAAGGTTTGATGGAACTAACTATGGTATTTGAAAAGTATTAATGGAAGAATATCTAGAGTATTGCAGATATGATGTGGAGAAATCTTACAAAAATCCTTACACTACTCCTATTAATGGTCCAAGTACACCTGAAGAGATCAAAGTACATGAAACAAATAATAAGGTGAAGTTCATCTTTAATTATGAAGGTAAGTTGCCCTTTAAATGCTTTAGTTGTGGAGAAATAGGTCATTATGTTGCAAAGTGTCTAGAAAGAGATAAAAGAAATAAATAAAGATATGAGAAAGAAAAGAAAGGGAAGAAGATTAATAGAGCTTATTATGTGAATGAGAATGCTAGTATATCTGATGAGGATTCAGAATATGAAGACCCTGATGATTGTGAATGCTTATTCTTGGCGATTAAGGATGAACCTACTTTTACTAGTTCTTTAAGATAGGTAAAAGAAAGCCCTCCAAAGAAGGAGAAAAATGAAGGTATGATTATCTCTGCCCTACATGCTAAGCAAGAAAAGAATTCTTGGGTAGTTGATAGTGGTTGTTCATATCACATGAATGGTGATAAGAGTGAGTTGTTAAGCTTAAAAAATATGATAGAGGCTTGGTTATGTTTGGAGATGATGTTGGTGCTAAAATCTGTGGGATAGGTTCAATAAGTTTTGATGGAAAGCATCATATTGACGATGTCTACTATGTTAAGGGTTTAAGGCATAATTTTTTGAGTGTTGGTCAGATGTGCAAAAAATAATATGATCTTGTGTTTAAGGATAAGAGATGTGAGATCCAGAAAGGATCTAGTTTATTGATTTCTACAAGAAAGAAATCTGAAGGGAATATCTATCAACTTAAGGGTCCTGATGAGAAAATGAAGAATCCTATTGACATTGATGGATATGTATTTGATGAGCATGATTATGTAAGAATAGAAGTATTTGTGGAAGAATAGGAAAAAGATGATCAAACGAAGCAGGATGAATAGAATGAAACAAAAGAAGATGCTTCAGTGATGTCCCCTAAGACATTGAAATATGTATAGAATAATCATTCAGAAACAAAGATTATTGGAGACAAGACAAAATGTGTGTTAACTAGAAGTAGAGCTGTTGCTGAAGTAAATCTACGTTTATTTTTTAAGGTTGAATCAAGGACTGTAGGTGAAGCTTGTAAAGATGAACATTGGAAGGAAGCTATGAAAGAAGAACTTATGCAAATTGAGGAGAATCAAACTTGGGAACTAGTCCCAACACCGACAGACAAAATCATCATTGGATCAAAATGGGTATTTAGAAATAAGTTGAATAAGAATGGAGAAGTTGTCAGAAACAAAGTGAGGCTTGTGTGTAAAGGTTACTCATAGGTAGAAGGTATAGATTTTTAGGAAACTTTTGCTTCAGTAGATAGAATGGAAGCTATAAGGATGTTCTTGGAATTTGTGTCTCATAAAGACTTTAAGGTCTATCAGATGGATGTCAAGTCAACATTTTTAAATGGTGAACTAGAAGATAAAGTTTATATGGAACAACTAGAAGGATTTTAGTTAACAGATCAACTAGATATGGTGTGGAAATTGAAGAAAGTTTTATATGGGTTGAATCAAGCTCCTAGAGCATGGTATGCAAGGTTAGATAAGTATTTGATTCAACAAGGCTTTAATAAAGGTATGACGAATATTAATTTGTACTTTAAGATTGAAAATGATTGAATCTTGATTATAGTAGTATATGTTGATGACTTTATCTTTGGAGGAAATGAAACTATGTGTAGGAGGTTTGTGGAAGAAATGTAGAAATAATTTAAAATGTATATGTTTGGTGAGATGAATTTCTTTCTTGAACTACAGATTAATCAAACAAAGAAGGGAATTTTCATTTCATAGTCAAGTATGTGAGAGAAATGTTGAAGAAGTTTGGGATGGATGGTTCCAAACTAGTAAGTACTCCTACAGTGATTGGATGCAAATTGGGAAAAGTTGATGATTCACCTAAGACTGATCAGAGCAAGTACAGATCTATAACTGGTGGACTACTGTATTTGACTGCTACTAGACCATATATAATGCATGTTGTTTGTCTTGTGGCTAGATATAATACATGTTGTCTATCTTATGGATTATGGTATCCTAAAGATACTAATTTTACACTTATTGCCTTTTATTGATGCATATTGGGTTGGATGTGTAGATGACATGAAAAGTAAAAGTGGCGGTGCATTCTTTCTTGGATGCAGATTGGTGGCATGGTCGAGTAAGAAGCAAGATTTAGTCTCCTTGTCTACTGCTAAAGCTGAGTATATTGTTGTTGCATCTTGCTCTACACAAGCTCTATGGATGAAACAAACATTGAAAGATATAATAGTAGTATATGATGATCCCATTTCTATTTTTTGTGATAATACAAGTGCAATTAACATTTCAAAGAATCCCATGATGCACTCGAGGAATAAGCATATATCTATCAGGTATCATTTCTTGAGAGATAAGTCCATGGAGAATGAAGTAAATCTTGATTATGTTTTGACGCAGGATCAAGTTGTTGATATTTTCATGAAGGTTCTTCCTAAAGATACTTTTGAGTATCTCTGAGAGAAGATGCGGGATATTTCCCCTTCTTTCTTGAACTAGATGCATATTGAGATGCATCAGTCTTGTGGATATATGGATCTATCTTTCTTCTAGGCTAATGTTTTGGTGGCTACCTCTCAGGGGGAGCAAGTAGTATCAAGTGTTGTCATTATGAGTATTATTTTTTCATGTCAAAGGAGAAATCAATGTAAAGTATCATTTTTCCTTTTCCATTGATGTCAAAGGGGGAGAAGAAACATGTGAAAAAGGAAAGAAAGTTTGGGAGAAGAAGCATATGAAAAAGGAAAGAAAATTTGAGATTGAAGAAGTATATATGAAATTATCTTCTAAAGGGGAGAAATAGAAAAATGTGTTCAAAGCTTGTATATGGTCTTTGATGATTTTTCACATCATGTGTTTCCATCAATGACAAAGGGGGATATTGTTTAAAAATGGAAAGATTGAATGTGTTGTCATTGATGTCAAATGATTAGTTGGTTGTTGTATATGTTGAGGATATTGAGAAAATTGTAATAAAGATATGTTGCAGGTGTTCTGTGGTTACTCTGGTTTTTGGTCTAGATTTGCTGATGTGGTTGTGAGGTTCAGATATGTTGTTCATGGTTGTGAGAAGGTTCTATATTCAAATTCATGGTTGTTGGTTTGTGGTATAGTGCAAGTTATGTTCACCAGTTGTGAACTGTGGTTCTTTTTTATTTTGATTAAGGTCTGAGTGAAATGGTGTTTGTTTGAATTTATCTTTGATGAAGTCTTATGACGTATGGTTCTAAAGTTGAGTTTCCCTGATTGTATTGAAGTTAATTTCAGCATTTGGAAAGTTTGTGCTTAATGGTTCTATGTGTTTTACACTAGTGTGGTCAACCTTGTGTGAAATACTACTTTTGAGAATGATGAAGCATGTTTGATATATTTGGGTCCCTACAAAGTGTGTGTTTGGGTCACCCTCATTCTAATTCCACCCTAGGATGTTTTGGTGCTGACCTGATTTGAATTTGTATTTGGATAGCCAACTTTGGATATGTTTCAAAGTTGAAGATGGTATAAAGAAGAATCATGATAAGAGAAAAGAGAAAGTGAAAATTTGTGCGAAATTGATTCTATTCAGTAAGAGTGTGTGTTGAGAGTTTGGAAGATTAGTGTCAAGCTTAATGCTGAGTTTCTAGATACAATGAGCAGAAGGAAAACTCTATCATTCATGTAAGTTGATTGAGTGACTGTGGTGGAATCCTTTGTTGCATTGGGATTATAGTCTCCTGGTAACAAGTATTCTTTGTCTTCTTTGTATCTCTATGGTAGTGATCCCTCTAGGTTGTATCCCTATTAGACAATGAGTCCTTATTTTAGGTAGTAAGACATTTTGTAATTGATTTTGATATTCTCAATAGTGTGAGTTAATCCTCACCATGGTTTTTCCCTCATTTGGTTTTCCATGTAAATCTAGTGTTACTATGTGTATGTGTTTTTTGAGTTTCTACATTAGCATTTGATGATTAATCATTTAAGCAGTATTAAGTATTAGTTCTGGTGATTGAAGTAAAGGTTTATTTCTTTGACAATTGATTCACCCCCCTCTCAGTTGTCCTATTCAACAATTTTTGGGGTCTAGTTAGCTATATATGGTTAAGCAAAGACTATTTTAGAAGACTATTGAAGTTATATATATGTTGAGTAGTTATAGCTAAGACTAGTTAGCAATGAGTGCTAAATAGAAGGAGAAAAATTCTACTACAAGTTTGGTGGAGTAGATTCGTATAAACACCAAGTTTAGTGACCATTATTTTCTTAATGGGTGATTATAACAAATCACTCTTATTAGGTTCAATACTAGGACAGTTAGACTAATGCAATATTTTTTTAGACTACTACAAGTGTGGAGTAGCAATTTTTTAATGTAGAATCTTTAGTCCCTCATATTTAGTTATGTAATTGTTAATGCAAGTCCACATCATCTTTTGTAAAATATACATAGATGTGATGGATCTCGATAATTTGAAGAAGACATTGTATAAATTTTATGGGATGATGTAGAAACTTATACTATGAAGGATTATTTGCATGAGCAAATGTTTACTCTATCTTGAGTTTCTCACCCATATAAACATTTCTCTAGAGTTAGATCCTTATACTTGAATATTTATATTTTTTATTTCAAGTTTATTTATTTATGCATGTTTGTTTTATTCTCTATGTTTTCCTTTATTTACTTATATGATGGTAATTGACATTAATTATATGTGGTAGTGTTACATTTTGAGGTATTTTTGAGAAAAATAATAAAATTTCTATATTGTTGATGATTGGAGTGTAATATGGCTACCCTAATTTATAGATCAAATGGTATTATATGTATTCTTATTTAGGACTCGAGGGAATGTGGTAGGTGCATGACTTTGCTAAAATATCATGGTATAATATTAGTTTAAATTGTAGAGTCAAATATTGTATACCCTTGCTATTTCACCTATACTTTTGTGTCCACTTTAGTGTCCACTCCCTTAGCACTTGTGTAGGCTCCTCTTATCCCTTGCATCGGCCTTTTTCCCCTTAAGATGTTCAAGACCCCTTTTTCAACAACTACCTTTTTGGGTCAATTTTGTGTTAACCATGTGATTTTCCAATCTCCCACTATTTTGAGTATGATTTGTTTGGACACTAGTGCATCGCGGGGACATCCACATGTCATACTAGAATCCCATGGCATTTCAATGTGCAAAGGTCATTATTGAGTGTTTTTCCACTTGTCACTTACCTCGGTCATTGGAAACAACTTGGGTCAATTTGTAATGGCTTGGTAGCCTCATTTTCCCTCTTCTCTTTTTTAAATTCATCTTTTCACATCTCTCTTACTCTTTGGGACATTCTCTACTTTCTTTTTCTCAAAATCTATACCTCTCTCAATATTGCACAACTCTCTATAACTTGCTACAATAGTTTCACAACTCTCACAACAATCTTTACAACTCTCTTGGCTCTCATGACCCTCTCTCTCTCTTTCACAACTCTCACAACAATCTTTAGAACTCTCTTGGCTCTCATGACCCTCTCTCTCTCTCTCTCTCTCTCTCTCTCTCTCTCTCTCTCTCTCTCTCTCTCTCTCTCTCTCTCTCTCTCTCTCTCTCTCTGTAGCTTCCTCAAGCCTTGTTGGTAATATTCATTTTTACTATGTCTTTAAGAAACTTGGGATTTATCACATCCCTTGTCTATGCATTTATCATCTTGTCTATTTGGCCACCTATAGAGATAGAAACACCAAAGTGTGGGTTTGAATAAGGCAAGCCCCTAAACAACCCCGAAACTTTTTCTTGGTCTTATGTGTGAAGTTATTGAAGGCATATCTTTGTTGGAGTCTTCATTCTCAAATTCCTTGTGAGTATTCTCCCTCTTTTATCTTTTTCTATAATTCCTTTTAGTCATTTGGTTTAGTTTATTTCCATTTCTGTCATTCTATAATTATTTCTCAAATCTTAAGAGTTTAGTTATAAAAAATATCAATAGGTACCTAGTCATTTTCTAAGACATTCTTAGTTTTCAGTATGTACAAGAAATCAATACATTGTTGTGATGTTTGTGCACCATGTTTTCATCATTAGCTAAGAGCTCGTTAGATTATCCATAAAACCTCTATGACTTGCTCTTTCAGTTTCACATGTTAATTTTGTATAAAACATAAATAGTTCCCCTTTGTCATTTTATCTTGTCACCTAAGCTTTGATCCCTAAGGTAGTTGAGGCGTATTCGCCCCTTTAGGTCTCATCATCTTAAGGGTGTTGAATTTCCTCCTCTACATTTTTGTGAACCTAACATGAACACTAAGAAAAAGAGGGACAAACCCAAGATTTTCACTTCTAAAAATATTTTTTTAGGCTGCTACCTCTAACCCCATTCCACACCATCAAAGTAGAAATAATAGGCTAGCCTTCAACCAACTTTTTTATGCATTATTTATTATATTTAGCTCATTACTTTCAAAATGCATTTAATGTCTTCTTTATTAGTTCAATTTCTTGTTTTATTCAAAGTGCTAACAATGTTACGTTCCATGCATGTGATGGTGACTTGGCTTTTCCCATGTCACTCTATACTTTTGATCCTTCTCATGAAATTCCTATTATTTCTGAGGATATTTTATTGCAAGAATATGAAATCATTGATAATTTTCTTAATATTTCTCTACCTTCTCTTCATTCCAATACACTCTCTTCTAGAGACAGTGCATTAGTGAATGATGAATCTCCTCTCACATTAGATTCTCCAAGGATAGATGTTGAGCATATTTCTTCAAATAATTCCTCAATAAGTCATAATGAATCTATAAATGTAATCATACTCTCTATCTCTCCTCAAAGGCCTAAGAGACTGGTCAATTATGTGACTCTAGCTAGTCTTTCTCTTAAAAGGATTCATTCTATTTGAGGGTTTCCTATTGAAAGTGATATACCAAATCTTTACATGAAATTTCAATGCAATCTAAGGCCCCCTCTCATAGAGTGGTAGACCATACTTATAATACTAGAAGGAATCAATAGGATTTTAATCAACCTACTTCTTTACCACCCTCTCAACAAAGCCTTCCTCAAGCACCTAGATGCATTGCTAAGATATTGACTAGTGCGTATGATCTTGTCGAGTAACTTCATGTTACTCCCACCAAGATCTCACTTTGTGATTTGATTCAGATTGTTATAGTTTACTAGGACATACTTCAAGAAGCCTTGCAAAGTATTTTTTTCCTTCTTTCTCTAGGTTGATGAAGGTTAATGCGTTGATAGATCTTTCATGTGGATTCGTCGAATATTACATTCCATCCACATGAATTATCACCTCCAAAAGTGCTAAAGCAAGAAAATCCTTTGACAATAATAGTTTTCATTAATAATATTGGCATTAGGTGTGCTCTCATTAATACCAGTTTGAAATTCAACATAGGTAGCATTGATTTATTCCCTAAAATTAAATTTGATTCAACTTCCCTTTCTGCTTCTTCCTTATATACTTTTGGGTTTGATAATGTCATTCAGCAAACCTTAGGCACAATATTTCCTTTAAGGTTGGGACCCATTATCATACCCACCCTAGTATATGATATGCTAGGACCATTACCATATAATCTCCTCTTGAGGAGGATGTAAATTCATGCTTTGGGAGCAGTTTGTTCTACTCTACATTGTTGACCTTGATGTTGTAAACTTATGTGATGACAGTTGTTGGTCAAGCTTTTAATGCACCTACTCCTAAAAATTTAATTCCTTCACTATCTTCAAACCTTGTTAGATGGGTGCAACCCTTTGGTGAAATGGTGGGGATTGTTGCCTGTAGATCCAACAACCAAGGTTCAAACCTTGCGATGTCGCTCTCTACCATGTCAACAATGGAGTTTTTTTTTACCCTCACATTAAGGGGAGGCTCATTAGTGAACTAGTGGGGCTTATTGCTTGTAGCTCCAACAACCAAGGCCCAAGCCTTAATATTAAATTTTAAGGGAGGGGGGCCTAGCTCAATTGGCTAAAGCATTCTGCTATAGGAAAAATGTCATGAGGTCTAGTATCCACCCAAACTCGTGGTACTAGAGGGAATGTCATGCTAGTTTTGTCGTCCATGTGAAAAAAAATTACTAGGCACACTGTAGTTTATAGGGGGACAAATACCCGACCGATTCCTACTGTCTTAAAAAAAAATTAAAAAAACTTTGTTAGACCACCATTAGATCCTAATCTCGATGATTGTACTAACTTACTTTCTTCTCAATAAAATATATTCCTCGATGATGATTGAGATTCCTTAGACTTTACATAATCCTTCATTGGGGAATATAAAGTTAACCCTATCCACCTTAACATCTCAAAAATATCATTTACACCTACTATCAAAGATGATATTTTTTTGTATTGTGGGATAATGTAAACAACAATTGTAATATCCTTAATATTGGTCCTCCCCCTTTTGAGGAGTGGCAATCACATTATGGTTTAGGATTTAATATTCTTTCTAAGCATGGATATAGAGGAATTGGTCTTTCACACATGTAACAAGGAGTTAAGGTCCCTTTGCAACTGAACCACGCTCTTTTTAAATGGGTTTAGGTTCCAAGACTTCTCCTTTGTCTCCATCCCCTCCTTTATTGTTTGCTATCCTTATGTCTTCTTGTGAGCAGTCAAAATTTTCTTCACGAGAAAAAGGGTTGCTTGTTGCTCCTCCTCCTTTATATGAACAAGAGAATATCCTTTCGAGGCTTCTCAAACCCCACTTGGTTAGCCTCCCTCTTCCTATACATAAGAAATTTCATAAACATGATGAAACAAAAATTTCTTTCTATACATATCATCAAGTGCTTAGCCATTCCACCAATGAATGTTGACCCTTGAAGGAAAAAATAAAACTCTTTGATTATGGTGCCATCACTTTTCCATCTATTGATGCACCTATTTTTTCTGTGCATAACAAGTGATATCGAGGTTTACCTCTATTTTGTTCATTCTAAATTATAAACCTTCTTCTATTGTGTTGCTCCTCACTATGTGGCACTTGTAGCTTTTGTTGTTTACTCATTGCCATTCATGGTGGTACAATAGTATGTGCAACCTTACTCTTTCTCTATGGTAGCAACATAATAGTATCTAGCATGGTTATCCTCACTTACACACTGGAGGCAAGGATAACTTTTTTTGGTGTGTGTCCCTCTTGAGGATTTCACTCCCTTTCTTGTCATTTTATCAATATCATCTATTATTGATCACATTTATTTGATCTTTCCTAGCATCTTTTAATCGTGATAGGGGTTTCATCCATAGTGAGGTTGGTTTCTATCACAAGTTAGTAGTGGCTTTCCTCCATAGTGGGGTTGGTTCTACCACCTGATCAGGTAGTAGCTTTCCTCCATAATGGGGTTGGTTCTACTAGTCTATGGTCACCTAGCATAACACAACTTGCTAGACTATGATATTTCTTTTGAATCATTACCATTTGCATGACCCCTAGAAACATAGTAAGCTAGCATCTAAGTCATGTAGTCTCATCAACATTGGTTGCTTCCCTGTATTTTAGATGCATTCCTTCCTTGAATAATCAATCCTCATATTGCTCTCTCTATTTAAGAATTCTTCTATGTTATTTCTTCTTATTTTGGGAATGACACATAGTATTGAGAAAACCTCCTGCACCAAGGTCTCTTTCACTTTGTAGACTCAAACCATTTGAGTTTGTTTGTTATGTAGGTCTTTGTGTATGTCTTATCCATGTTTCTATTTTTAAATATCTTTATGTTCATCATGTTCAAACCCCGTGATTTGGTAGCTTTTTATTTTCAAACCTTGTTGTCTTGTGTAGATCTTTTATGTCTAATACATTTAGTTTGTAGGTCTTCACCTTGGGGCATGCTTTTTGGTTCGAAGAGCTATCTACTTCCTCTATAGTATCCTTTTAGCATCACGATGTTATTTATTTTTTGTAGCTTTACTTTAGCATGCATATTCATGTTGATTCATAATCCTGCTAAAGTGAGAGAAAAATATAGAGTCGAAAATTGAATACCCTTGCAATTTCACTTACATTTTTGTATCCACTTTAGTGTCCATTCCCTTAGTATTTTTGTAGGTTCACCTTAGCCTTTGCATCAAGATTTTTCTCCTTAGGATGCTCAAGACTCCTTTTTCAATAGCTACCTTTGTGCATCAATTTTATGTTAACCATGTGATTTTTCCATCTCCCATCATTTTGAGTGTGATTTGTCTAAACACCAGTGCATTGCATGGACGTCTGCATGCCATGACATTTCAACATTCAAAGGCAATTTTTTAGTGTTTTCTCAATTGTCACTTACCTAGGTCATTGGAAAAGACTTGATTTTTCCATGCTAGCATCCCATGACATTTCAACATTCAAAGGCAATTTTTTAGTGTTTTTTCAATTGTCACTTACCTAGGTCATTGGAAAAGACTCGATTTCATTTGTAACGACTTGATAGTCTCATTTTTTCTACTCTTCTCTCTTTTAAATCCATCGTTTCACCTCTCTCTTTCTCTTTGGGACATTCTCTCCTTTCTTTTTCTCAAGACCTACCTCTCTTAAGCTTGCACAACTCTTGATAACTTTCTACAAAAGTTTCAAAGCTCACACAATAGTCTTTACAACTCTTTTGGCTCTCATGACCCTCTCTCTCTCTCTCTCTCTCTCTGGCTTCCTCAAGTCTTGTTGGCAATATTCATTTGTCTTATGTCCTTGAAAACCTTTGGATTTATCACATCCCTTTTCTATTCATTTATCATCTTGTCTATTTATCTTTCAATCTATCTATCTATCTAGTTGTCCGTAGAGGTGCAAACACCAAAGCATGGGTTTGACTGAGACAAGTCCCTAAACAGTCCCAACACTTTTTCTCGACCTTATGTGTGTAGGTATTGAACTAAGAAAACTTATTATCTATTGAATGCATATTTAATCAAATGTGCATTTTGATGTCAAATACATTTTATTAATTATTGAATTTAAAATAATTAATAAATATGATCAAGTGTACACTCAAGATAGAAATTGGCAGCACACAATCTAGCTTGATTCCAGACTTATGTGGCGATGGTGATGAGTCGATGACATGAGGCTAAGTCCTCAGTCGAAGGAGACAAATGCTACTTTACCGTGACGAAATAAAATCCCAATAATTCCATAGAAAAGCAAGCCAAATTTCCTGTACAACGTCCTGCAGCATCGCAATCAGTGGCGAGCGTTCAGCATTTTTTTGCGTACCCTCTTATTCTAAGTGAAAATAGATATTACCTGGAAGTTAGACATTAGTTTGGAGTTGTTGACTACAGAAAGTTTGTTACGTTGAGAAAAAGTTAAAGGTAAATGTCGGAAAATCATGAGTAGTATATTGACACATGGTTATTCTTAAGATTAAAGCTCTATTCAACGCTAAATTTCCTCAGTTTCTTCTTGATGTTTGACAATGTGCAAGATTCACAATAAAATTATGCAATGTCACGAGAATTTACAGAAGAACTTATAAAACGGGCAAAAGTAAAAGCATAGTCCAGTGCATTAGTATCATGGTGGTCATGATGACGTTGATTATAGTTACAACGTAAATTCTGTAACAATTCTCTGTGGGCAGATATGCACAGAAGTAGTTGGTGAAGAATTTGAGATGTTTCATTGCTGGAGAAGTCGTTAGCTGTCATCGAGTTTGACTTGGATGAGTTTCCAAGGCTCTCTTATTCAAACTATTCTGGCTTGCGTTTGGTTTGGAATCTTTTAATTTCCTAGCGTTAGGCATGTACAATACTAATTCTACTTTTAGTCAATGAATTTGTAGGAAAAATAATTGTTATAATAGATGAAGGATGTATCAAAATGGAAGTTATATATTGTATTCTATTTGTAAGAATTTTATCTTTTCAAAATTCAAGTGCAACAATATAAAATTCAACCATTTATTATATCATAATAAATTTCTTACTTAACTTTTAGGCATATTAGATATTAGTTGACACATCAAAATCAAAAAATTAATTCATGAATGTTGTAAGACTGCTTTAAAATTATAAAATATATAAAATATCAAATATAAAATATTGAAAATGTATAATGTACTTCCAAGAAAGTATGCATTAATTGCAAGACTTATTTTACAATACCTTCACATAATTAATCTTAAATGACTTGGTTACAAGTGAACTTTTTAGAATAAAATTTAAGATATTACTTTTAGGAACAAATACAAACATTTCTTTGAAGATATAAAATCAAAATTTGTTAGGTGGATTATTTTATTTCAAGAGTCTAGTATTTTTTATTAATAAATAAAGTTTAGTAAATCAATTAAAATTGATTTAGAATAAATTTAAAGTTGGGTTGATAAATATTCAATAATATATAGAAATTAAATGATAAAAAAATTATATTTTTGGAAAATGATAAAGAATTTATATTGATATTATGATGCACAAATTTATTGATCATAGTTTAACAAATGTGTCAAAGTATAGATAGTCTCAAAATTAGGTGCTATTTGATGTTAAGCCTTGTGTGTTTGAACCCGTCCAAACTTATTGATTACACTTTTATAAATGTGTTAGAGTCTAAATAGTCTCAAAATTAGGTGTTGTTTGATCTTGAACCCTTTGTATTTTAGTTGAGCCACACATGATCTCAGTTGTAGATCTAAACCATGGCCCATGTAAATCATTAGATAAGATATAGGCTTCAATTAGTTGGCTCACCTTAATTCTCTAATCTTTGATTTTAGCATAAGGATGGTAGTGTTTGCAAACATCTTTTGAGATATTACAAGATCTTTAGGGTCATATTTTGTTGGGTCAATCCCCTAGTTGGAACGATATTATGGATTTGAGTGAATATTCAAAAATAACATTCACAAGAATACAAATGATCTATATACAAATGAGGTTCACCATAAATTAAAAAATTTAACCGTGTTCTAATGATTTCACCTTCCATTCTATTATTATCTCTGTATAAATACTAAACACCTAACAATGATTTAATAACACTTGTTAATTTAGCTCACAATGAATTGTAGGAAAGTGTGGGATTATGGAATTAAAATTTTAAATTTTTAAATATTTGGGTCAAAGACAAGCCACTTGAGATCAATTTTGAGGTAGTTAGGGTTTTTAAGAGATAAAAAGTATTAATTTTAGGGCAATACATGAATGTGTTAATAGAGGTATAAATGTCAACTAATAAATGATGTTTACATAGAAAATGTATGGGAATCAACATAAGGTGAGATGGGATAAAGATCAAATGAATGAAGATAAAGGGTAAATGAATGTGAAATAGATAGGGATAAATATCAATTCATGAGCCAAACTTAGTAAAATAGTGTGTCAATTGTGTTAACATATAATTTTTCTAAGATATTTCATAAAAAGACATCCAAAAACTAAATTGAAACTAGTATCATTGTGTAAATTTTACCATTATAGTTTTCTCTAAGTTTGAGGTACATTTCAATATAATATGAGCATACATTTCAAAGTATATGATCATTACTATTGATGCATAAAAGTAAATAATGAGGCATTTCAAAATGGCATTTAGTCTTGTAGCATCGTAAATTGCCACCCTTGACAATTTCACACTATGTTTGTGATGCAGGAGCATTCGAGTGCACATGCAATCCTACACACCTTTAATAATTTAATTTGGTGTTTTGACTTTTTTTGTTTTGGTTTGATTGGTGGTGCCTTGCAAGAAAGAATTTCATCTATTTTAAAATTCCTCAAATTTAAATACTCATAGGTGATTTTGAATTTGATTCCAATTTCAAATTGGAGTGGTTGGAGATGAAAAATTAATAATAATTTGAAAGTTACAAAATCCAACACCCATGCTTGAGGGAGCTATTCCTGGGATGTGTAATTCCACTTTTACAATTTGGAAACTATGCATTGAATGGTGTATATAGTGGTAGGTGATTGGGAGGAGTAGTGGAGTAGAATTGTTTCAGGGAATTTTTGATAAAATGAATAAATTTTTCCAGGAAAAATTGCATGAGAGGTTTCCTAATGCCCAAGGGTGATCCCACAATACCGGTTTACAATTTTTGTCCAAACTGGATACTGAACTGATTTTTTCTAACTAAATCTTCACTTTCGGGCACCTATAGCAGCTAAATCGTGAGGAATTTGAAGATGATGCAAACTAGTGATTTGTGACATTTTGTATGTAGATTCTAAATATATTTTTTCAAAATATTTGGAATTAGATTGCACTTATTTTTCCATCTCCTTTGAAAACTAGTTTTTTTTCAGTAAACTCTATTTTTAAGGAGTGACAATCACTGTACAACACATAACCCTTTTTCCATGAAGGATCTAATTTTTTTTTTTTTTTGAATTTAGATTTGTAACTACGATATCTAGTGCTTCCAATTGGTTTCATAGTGTTTTATTGAATATTTTTCCTTAATCAAGTTTCAAAGTCAAACCAATTACAATTCAAACATAGGGATGATAACACATAACTTTTTAGTATGTATCAAAATTCAATTTTTGTTGGATCAAGGAATTCAATATCTAGTGCACTCATATTTTTCAATTTTTTTTTTTGATAATCTTCTATTTTTCCACATGTGCAGAACAAAGAGCTTGATTTTCAGTGAAAAACCTACATTCACAAGAAATGAAAAATAAATATAATAATAAAATTAAATTTATTTAGAATTATACTTTTTGTGAAGCTTATAATAAGGACTACATACTTGCAAAAAATAAATTTTAAATGAATTCATTTGATCTCCCAAAAGGTAAATCAAAAGTAGTTTTTTATCAGCATTTTGATAGGTGTAAAGGAGACTCTATTATAGGTATGGTTTAAAACTAGCGGGGCTCTATCCAAGGGGGTTTGATCTAAGGTAGTTTGATCAAACCGTATTCAATTGGAATGCTTTAAATGGAAATTTTTAAGGCTTAAATCGTTATATTTTCTAAAAATATGTGATTTAATCAAAAATAAGAATCTCCCAAAAATTATAAACCAACTTTGTGGGATCACCCCCAAGAAGAGGAAAAATTCTAAAAATTTAATTAGAGATAGAGAAAATCCAATGCCCAGCTTGAAGGAGGAACCCAAGGTTGAAAAAATAGAAAAAATAATAATTTAAAAGGAAAATCATGCTTGTAAGTGTAGGGGGTGTCCTAGTGTGAAGGTGGAGAGTTTAGAGTTGATTTTGGTTGTTTTAGTTTTGTTTTTGAGTGGTCTTGTTGCTGCAATTTTTTTGTTGAAGTCAATCAACTTTCTTGTAGGTAAATTTTTGTGTTTGGCTTGTCTTTGAAATCTCCTATTTTAATTCTTGGAGAGTGTGGTGAATTTAATCAACAAATGCTTATTTTAAAAATCATATTAATATTAGTGTTGGAGAATTAGTTTTGAGTTTACTTAATTTTAGTTTTTCTCTTTGTTATCAATTTTATTTCCTACGAAAGTAGAAGAGCTGCAATAACCAACAATCCCATAGGATTCTTGGTTATAGACCTACATCAATTGGTATCAAAGTGGGTTGAGGAAGAAGAGAAGAAGTCATGACACATTGAGGACGTGGGAGAGGGAGAGCACCACGAGGAGAAGAAAATACTAGTGTTATGGAAATGTTGAGAGGAATAACAACATGCCTTGAACACATAGAAATATCACAATAGAGTGTGATTCATATAGAGGATGTTAGTAAAGAAGTTGCAGAAGTTGTAGAATTTGCAAAAGTGGACAGAGGAGATGCACCAAAAGAGATATTCTCATAAGTGTTATCCAAGTTGAGTAGTAAGCCAAGGATGGACCCATCAAGCTATAGTGGAATCCTAAATCCAAAAGAACTTAGTGATTGTATTGTAGATATGGAAAAGTATTTTGACTAAAAATACATCGAAGAGAAGAGGAAGGTGAAGTATGCTTGCACGAGGTTGAAAGGGCATGCATCCCTATGGTGGGATCAAGTACATATTGAAAGATAGAGGAGAGGTAAAAAAAGATTAAATCATGGAAGAAGATGGTTACAAAGTTGAAAGCTAAATTATATCCTATAGACTATCACAATAGTTTGTTGAAGAAACTTAAAAATCTTAAACAAAGAGATTTGAATGTCATGGAGTACACAAAAGAAATCTACAAGTTGGGAATTCATGTTGGACATGTTGAAGGTGGTGAAGACCAAGTTGTAATGTATGTGAATGGGTTGTAGATTGCTATCCAAGATGAGCTTAGTATGGTGATGATAAGAATAGTGGAGGAAGCTTATCAATATGCTCTCAAGGTAGAGGAAAATTTGGTAAGAAGGAAACAAAGTAATTCCAGAAGTAGAGAAAATTTTAGAGGTAGAGAATAAATAAATAGTGGAAGAGGACAACAAATAAACGAAGGAGAGGAAAGTTGGTCTCAAAAAAATTATGGCTCAAATGTGAGAGGAAGAGGTGAAACTTCAAGAGGAAGGGGAGATTATGGAAGGGGAAGAGGATTTTTAGGAGTTTATTTCAATTGTGGAGAGGTTGGTCACATGGAATTTGAATGCCCTCAAGTGCAACAAGAGGATGGGAAGAATAAGACTAGGAGAACATTTAACACAGAGTTTGAAGAAGAAAATGAAGTAGAAGACCTAGAGGATGGAGAGGCTCTTATGCTTAGGAGAGTGATATTAAAGCTAGAAAAGGAGCAACAAGAACCCATACACAGGAGGAGTTTATTCAAAACCATTTGGAAAGAAAGGGGAAAGTGTTGCACCATGATTGTGGACAGTGGTAGGATGGGTAATTTGGTATCCCAAGAAATGATAGAGAAGCTAAGTTTGGAGAAAATAAAACTTCCAAATCCCTACAAGGTTACATGGTTGCAAAAGGGCCATCAACTTTTGTTGAGTGCATAATGTCTAGTAAGTTTTCATATTGGTAATAGAGATGAGATTATTTTTGATGTGATACCTATTTATGCTTTTCATATTCTTTTGGGTGGACCATGGCAGTATGAAAAGAAGGCCATGTATGATGGTGAATGAAACACTTATACAATAACAAAATATTTAAAGAAATATGTTATGACACCCATGAAGGAGAAACATAAGGAAGTGGTAGCGATAATAAAGTATGTGTAATCCTATAAAAACAACTTATTCCAATGGAAGAGGTGTGTTATGACTTGGTTTCTCATCCAAAAGAAGTTGGGACAATGGAATAAGAGTAGGGAATACCAATGGAGATCAAAGTTATGGTGAAGGATGAAGCACAAAAATTAGTCCTTGGCAAGTTTGAAATTATTTTAGATAAAATTTTGGATCATTTGAAACATAATAGAGATATTTTACAATGATTAAAGGAAGATAATTTGTTGGATAGCTTTAGGAAATTTAGTTTTATGAAAGAGATGTCACAAACAATTAGTGAGAGACCCAAAGATCATGTTGATTTCAGAAGGAGAATACAAGAATTTAAGGGGGAAGAACTAATTTTAGCTCATCAATGAAAGGTAAGATTTTTGAAAGGAAAAGTGGGAAAAGTGGGAGTGTTTCATATTTAATTTACACAACACAAAGGGTGCAACAATTATCTAAAGGGAAGAATAAGGAAATTGATGAAGTGATGAATTCAAGAATAATCAAGAAGACACCAAGCAAAGAAAACAAGGAATATTTTAATAGATGGAAAGGAAGGAAGATGGAAGGGGAAACATGGGTTTGGAAACCCAAATTTATATGAATTTTCATGAGCTCCCACTCATGAAACATTTTTTCTTACCTGTGGTGTTTAATGTAGGAGCATCCGGGTGCACATGAAATCTTGCACACCTTTAATATTTTAATTTTGGTCTTTTTATTTTTTTTTGTTTTGGTTTAATTGGTGGTGTCTTGTAGGAAATAATTTCATCTATTTTAAAATTTCTCAAATTTAAAAACTCATAGCTGATTTTGAATTTGATTCCAATTTCAAATTGGAGTGGCTAGAGATGGAAAGTTAATAATAATTTGGGAGTTAAAAAATCCATTGCCCGGGCTTGGAGGAGCTCTTCTTGGGATGTGTAACTCCACTTTTACAATTTGAAAATTATGCATTGAATGGTGGATATGGTGAAAAATGCCTAGGAGAAGGAGTGGTGGAGTCAAATTGTTTTGAAAACTTTTTGGAAAAATGAATTAGTGTTGTAAGGAAAACTTGCAAGAGAGGTTTCTCAATGCTCAAGAAGAGGAAAAATTCTAAAAAATGCAACTATGAGAGAGAAAATCCAATGCCCATCTTGAAGGAGGAAACCAAAGGTTGAAAAATTAGAAAAATGAAAGAAATTTAAAATGAAAAACTTTTTTGTAAGTGTAAGGGGAATCCAAGTACGAAGGTGGAGAATTTAGAGTTGATTTTTGCTATTGTAGTTTTGTTTTAGAGTGGTCCTATCTTTGCAATTTTTTTGTTGAAGGCATTCAAATTGCTTGTAGGTGCATTTCTATGTTTGGCTTGTCACTGAAATCTCCCATTTCAATTCTTGGGTAGTGTGGTGAATGCAATCAACATATGTTTATTTGAAAATTCATATTAATATTGAAATGATGGAGAATTGGTTTTGAGTTTACATAATTTGATTTTTTCTCTTTTTTATCATTTTTATTGCTTGTGAAATTAAAAGAGCTACAATAACCAACAATCCCATACATGATTATCAGTTATTGAAATGCATCAGTTTGGCTCCCTCCTAAGTGCATGTGCCTAATTATGCTTATTAATTACTTGTTTAATTTTTATTTTCAGGAAATTGAATTAAATATTTATTTAATGAACATTTACAAAGTAAAATTGGGCTCGACTATGGTGGTCCCACCTGTTTCATGCCTAATTGGACCATAAATATAAATTTATTTATTTTTCCTCAAAATGTTTATGATTCCAAAATCAATTGTCTTCCTATCATAATAGTTAATTTGAAATATGTTGAAACTCATATAAATATAATTATTTCCATCCATTTGAACATCTAAGCAACTTGAATATCCTTTGAGCATCCTAAAGATAGTTAAAACAATTTCAAGAGAAGAATAAGAAGAATATCTACAATAGTATTTCTATCAATTTCATGTCTTCAACACATAAAAAAAATCATGTTTATTCATTGTAAGATGTGTGCTTCATGATTATGTTTATTTGTTATGAACGCTAACACCTGTAATATTTCCAAGAATCCTCCAATTTATCCTTGTATGTGATGAGAAAAGTGACTTTAGTCATACAAGGAATGTAGATCTTAATGGGAAGTTACAATAGTGTTATTTATCATTTCTTTGTATCTATTTTCCTTTACTCTTCATAAAGCACATGATTTATATCATTATCATCATAACCATTTATGGAGTTGGAAACATGAGAATGAGGTTTGACTAAGGAAATCCCCTATATGGAACAGGTCTTCTCCATATGTTCTTCTTGTAGGTTACAGGTTTGAAGTGGATTCAAGTGAATTGGAGATATCAAGAATTTAAAATGCTAAGACAAGAATTCAAAAATATTCTCTCATTGAATTAGGGAAAGATGATTATTCACAAATAGTTAAAATTTAAAACTAATCTCAATAAACAAAGACTTGTGCAGACTATGATGCACCTGCATAAACTTTGACACTTTAGAAATCACCATTTTTGGACTAGGGTGGTCTAGGTCTTGTGTGAAGTGGCTTGACTAGATGTTGATCTTGCTGCTTGGAATTTGACTTGAATTCTTTAAACCTACATCACAATGTTAGCTCCAAAAACATGCATGATGCTTGAAATCTTGATTGTTACAACAAATTCTTGAGAAATATGCTCTTGAAAACCTTTGACAATAATCTTTACCATACTTTTTTCTCTCATGAATTTATAGGATTTTAATTGATAAAATACTTCGCTTCTATAGAAAATTTTATAATTTCTCAAAAATTCAACATTACAAGCCAACACTTAAATCTTAAATTTAGGACCTTAAGATGCCACCAAAAACATGTTTAAATTTTGAAATTATGATCTTAAGGGGGGCCAATTCACCTAAGGGTGAATGGGTCCTAACCTAAAATATCAGGACCTATTCATTTCTTGGTGTTGATAATGACAAATGCATTAATTAATTTACAACTCCCCTTTCAAAAATTATAATTAATTAGGTTTGTAAATACAAAACTATGATATTATCTAGGCTTAATTAAGTCCATTCTATTAAGGGACCCAAACATAGTGTGAAAATGTAAATGAGTAAATTTTCTAACACTACATTTAGCCCCTAGTTTAGTGAGAAGATGAACCAATGCTCAAACTCACAATAAAGTAGTCAAACAAGCGTCAAGAGAGGTCTAATTGTATAGTTGTTGGAAAGATAATACAACAAAGGTCAAGGAGGATGATCAAGCACCCAAGATCTAAGATCTCATAGAAAAATAACAAAGGTACAAAGAGACACATGCCTATGTTAAATATGCAATAGTAAAACAAAATAGACAAGCATATAATGCCAAAATTAGGGAAGAGAAAAGAGGGATGGATCAAGCCTTCGTTTTTTTTCTAAAATTTTTTATAAGTGGAAACTCATTGTCCACTATGCAAACCAAGTTCGCTCACATGTGCTAGTGAAATATCCCCTATCCCCTAAGCGGGCCCCCAAAAAGTGGCTAATGGGAAGTAATGCCTCAGTCTAGGCTCCCATTGTACTAACCATACCAAATGTATACCTCCTAATAACTTTTATAAGGGGCCACACAAAAATGGTCATAAGGCTAGAAAAATGCTCCACTAGCAAGCAAGTTGTGTTATGCTTGGTGGCCTTAAAAAACATAAAGGCTCCACTGGCAAGCAAGTTGTGTTATTATTTGTGGCCTTGATATATGAAATAGTATATTCAAAGTGGTTTTTCTTAGTTTGTGAAATGTATTGTCTTAGGGAACATCATGCCTAATGTCTCTAAGAGAGGACTAGTCAAAGATAAAAGATTCACAACTTAGGGAATGCAATCCATAGCATCACCACTAAGAGGAATGTCATATTGCAAGAAAGCTCACACTATTGAAGAACATCAAACCCAATAACACCACCAAGAAGACACATCACACAAAGTAGGAAGATCTTGAACTTTGAAGAAAACAATGAGCAAGGACACATATGCCCCCACTTTAAAGAAATTTATATACACCATGCTATGAGAAATTACTTTAATGTAGAAAATACGCAAAAAATGCCAATACATGAGAGCTTTATTTGGAAATCTCTATATAAACATATGTTTCCACTTGAGATAGAGGTACATCATATAAAGGAGAGGGTTTCCCCCCATATGCAATCCTAAGATAACACATAAGGGATCCATGGATCTAGGATCAATGTTTATTGTTGCTATAGTGATATAATTGAGCTCGGAACCATCATCATTCCCAAATGACTCGTGCAACAATGAGCACAAAGGAAGAATGACACATAGAGAGATAAAACAAAGGAGAGATTTTGGTTCAACATGGAAGAGACTTGAATGTCTTGATGCCTTGCGTCATCCCCAAAAGGAAAACACAAGACAAAGGCTTATGACATATAGAAGAATGTAGATACAATTAGAAGAATGTCAAAACATATTCACTTCCTTTGCATCCTTGCACCAACTAAGTGACAAGGTTCATCAAAATTAGGCTAAAAAATAGATAAAGGCATGCCAAGTAACATAGTACAGGGGGATCACATTACACACATGCAATCACAAAGAACACAAAGAGAAGACTAGTAGGGTACATGTGAGTCAACCTATAGCAGGTCATTCACATCCCAATCTTGTTCATCATATGCGGAAGGTGGATAACTAACCAAAGGGACAATGGAAAGTGTTGGAATAGGAGCATCACTAGGTTCAACATGTGGTGAGTCACTTTTTATAGGATGACCATCATGGTTGTTATCCTCTAAGCTCATAGAAAAAGAAAACAATAAATTCAGCTCATTATGCACTCCATCATCAATTTTAGAAATCTCATTAGATCATCATCCAAGTTAATCATAATACGAGGCCTAATGACAATGTCCATTGAAGTTTCTTGTTGTTTTTGTTGTGGCGAAGGTGGAGGATCATCATGCTTTGTTTCAATTTGAGTTTGATATTTATTTTCTATTTTAGTTTCTTTTATTAATCTACAAGCAATAGCACAACGCCTACTCCTATGCTCTTTATAATTTATATTTCTTTTTTTATGATTTTCAAGTTGTGATTGTGTAGGACAGGGTTTATCAACCATAGGTTTATTTTCTTCCTACAAGGGATGAACAGAAGGAACCATGGAAGGTTGTTCAACCACTTTCTCTTTAACTTTATAAATTTGTTTGATCTTAGGAGGCACAATAGGACTCAATATGGTGCAAGAGAACCATTAAGAAATCTTTGTCAATTTAAGATCATACCAAGTAGGCTCTAGGTTTTGATGAGTTTTTGTCTCAATAAGGTCAATAAAACCAACTTCTTTTGTAATGAGTCATTAGGAATGGTTCTTAAGTAGTTAGTGTGGGGATATGGGTATGTGTAGGATCATGGTGGGCCAAAAAGTGGCAATGAGGAAAAAAACACGTCTTTCACTGACCGAAAAATGCGAAAAGAACGTGTTGACTTTTTTTAGGCTCGGGTGTCACCATACCAAACACCAAACCTAGTTTTACAAATTGGATATCCAATTTTCAAAAAACATATATAAAGAAAGTCAGTTGTTGTTTTGAAGTCATTTGACAGTGAAGAACCCGCAGGCACACAGTGCATTGCTTCTTCACGTAACGGATATCCGATTTGGGAAAAATCTGATTTGGAAAGGTAAGTTTTTTAATTTTTATTTGATTTTATTCAATTTTGATTTAGATTTGAATAATTTCATATGGTTTTTTGTGAATTTTTTTAAAAAATAGGGTTTTTGATTGAATTTTTATGAAAATTTTGAGTTTATAATGGATTTTGATAAAAAAAATGAATGTTTTTGTGGATTTTTTTTCACAATAGGGTTTTTGATTGAATTTTAATGAAAAAATTGAATTTAGAATGGATTTTGATAAAAAAATGAATGTTTTTTGTAGATTTTTTTTCAAAATAGGGTTTTTGATTGAATTTTTAAGAAACAATTGAGTTTAGAATGGATTTTGATTAAAAAAATGAATGTTTTTAATGGATTTTGATTTTAAAATAGTGTTTCATTGATATTGTCTAATTTTAGATTAATTATTTTTTAACTTTAATTAGGCATTATGGCTGTCGAGAATGAGAATGCATAAATTCCACCAGTTGAGAATGAAAATCCACCAGCTGAGAATCAAAATGTAGAAATGCCAAATGCTCCACCACCTCCGCAGCCATCAATTGAAGTCTTAATTCATGAAAAATTGGAGCAATTGAGGGGAATTTGTGATGTTTATAAGAAAATCCCTCGATGATCCCATATGTCAACCACATTGATAGGAATAATTACAAATGTAGAAACCCTCTCCACCCAACATAATGCATTTCATTCGTGGCGAGAAACTATGAGGAAATATTATGCATGTGGATTGTCTTATGATGATATGAAAGATCTCCAAATAACAAAGCCCAAATAGCCTCTTTATTTATTAACCCCAGCACTGGTTTGCCAGTTAATGTTAACAACCCAAAACTTTCTATAAAATGGTGCACGCATATGGGCATAGTAGATAACTTTTGGGATCGTTGGTGTATGGTTTTTGATAAACCACCCAACAATAATCTTGATGTACCTTTTTACTTTATTAAAAAATTATATGCTGAGTTTTTGTTAAGGCATCATGTCAATTACTTTGACATTAAACCCTTCTAGGGCGTTGGTGGAGGTATGCCCCAGGATAGGCTAGGGGCAACTAGAGTAGTTAGGTGCCCACATGTTCCCCATCCTCCCCTTCCTCCGCCACCTCCAATACAACATCTAGATATTACGGAGGATGCAGCCACACAAATGATCCAGGCCATTCACTCTTTGAGTGGTCTTTTGGTTTCCCATGCTTCTTCAGTAGCTCAGCCATAGTCTAGTGATCTTGGCAATGGATCCAGTGCTACTACATCATCATCCTCGGGTCCACATATTTGTGTGCCGCATATTTTCAATACGTGCCAACAAATATGTTTGGGTCCTATTGTACAACCCCCTGAGCAGCCATTAGATACTTCTGATTATAACATCTAGGATGTGGAGATTATAGCAGATCACACGCAGGGGAGTGGAATGCACCCTGCATAGTCCTCTCCTACTAGAGAGGTGGACATTAGAGTAGTTACACAGATAACATTTAAGGTGTAAATTCATAATTTGCATTTTTTTAAAAATGAATATTAATAAGAGATAGTATCAAGTACTAATATTTATTTACATGGTCTATTTAACAGTTAATGTCTGAGGAGGAGCTCACATGGGTGACTGATAGCACCCTTAGGGCCATTTCATTTGGCCTCGAGACGCACACAGTATGTATTTTCACACTCACTCATTTACATTTTTTTACTATATACTTTCTTGTCATTAATAAAATTATATATTAACTTATATGTTTATCTTATTCTCTGCTTGTAGGAAACACCTAGTGCGAGCGAGGTGCAACGCTCTCCAGACTATGGACGCACACTGTTAGATAAGGGAAAGGTAATTGAGCTCAAATTTGATTGAATTAAGATTTATAAGATATTTTATTGATTATGCATGCATTGACATAGATTAGTAGTTTCATATGTACTTGTCATTTTTATGTACAGGCGGTTGTGAGCTATACATCATTGTTGATAAGTGCCACAACACTTGAAGGAGTAGGTATTCAAACACCTGAAGGAGGAGGTGTTGAAACACCTCAAGGAGGAGGTGTTGAAACACCTAAAGGAGATATAGAAAAAGATCAACGTAAAGAGGTATGTGTTTATTTTATTTTGTGCTTGGTAAATATGTTCTTATTATTGACAATTCTATGCTAACTTGGATCAATTTCATGTTTTTGTTCACATAAATAGATTGACGTTACAAAATTTGGTTTGGTTAGTTCTTTGAGAGGGGTATATTCTAAGACTCTTGACCCTTCGAAGAGATGTATATTTTAGGTAATCAAGATTTCAATTTTAGAGTTCAATTATAATTCAATGTGTATTGATTTTTATGTTAATTATTTGATTTTAAATTATATAGTATAACCGATATCAATTGTGGTTTGACTTTTTCTTGTGCAGCTACCTTCAGAGCCAACAAGTGCTTCAAAGAGGCTCCATTTTGATGATCCACCAGTAGTTTAGGATGAGATAGACATTTTGGCATGTAAATATTGAATAGATACCGAGATGGCATATGCCACATATTGTAAAACTTTGTTTGAGTTGGCGTTGATGCCATTTTTGTATATGGACATACACTTCATTATTGGATAATTTGATATATATAGAAGTTGACAATCAAAATTTAATTTCCTCCTCATGTGCATGATTAAACTCTTTGAAAATTTAATCAAGTGAGCAATGGTTAAATGTCAATGTACAATAGCATAAAAAGAATGGTTAAATATTATGTAGTTTATATTCATATTGTTGATTACATTTCATTGCATATCTTTCAAACTCAAAGCATTACTTCACATTGCATAAGTAACAACTAGATGTTGATAGATGAAAAAATTTCAATAACAATATAGTTTTTACAAAGTCAGCCTAAGCAATTATGCAATTACTTCACATTACATAACTAATAACTAGGAGCAGCTATCAATTGCATTAGCTTGTCATGGAATTCTATGAGACCACATTTCTTTGAGGAAACTTGGCACAAAACACACAAAAAATGAAAAGAAAGCACTCAAACAAACTCTAAAGGGGTCTCAGGCCTGCCGCCCCCTCATTCCACACACTATGCAGCCATTTACTTGTGTTAGTTTTAAGATCAGATTTAATGCACATAATATTAATTCTAAATCAAACACAATAACATAGCAGACACCTTGGGAAAACCCTCCTCTTGAGGGAGAAAAAACCAGCCAATAATATCACTTATATTATTGAATCACAGTAGAAACTCCTTTACAATGAAGGCTGATAATGAGGCCTAATAATATGCACCACAAACTAATGCCAACATAGCAATACAATGATGTAATTCTCAAATGATAATCCTCAGCCTTCTCACAATAACTCGATCTGCACTTGAAGAGTTTCTCACTAACTCGCACTTGATATGAAATGGAATGTATGAAAAATGTATGTCTCAAAACAATGAAATGTATCTAATATATATACAAGCTGAGAGAGATGTGACTCTTCACAATATAGGTCAGCCTCCAAAAAGAATGTGCCTCCTCAAAGATTGTGCCTCCAAGATAGAAGTTGCCTTCATAAAATAATAAATATTATTTGACATAAATGTGCCTCAAGCATGTCAGCCTCTTCATAAATGCACCTCTTCATTAACTCGTATCTCTTGATGAATTAGCAGTAATCACAAATCGATATATATATATAAATTAAATAACTTTGGCTATATTTAATTTATTCTTATGTAGAGGAGATCGTTGGAAGGATATGACTGACGCTGCAATAACCATCAACACTCCCTCTCAGCTAGGGAGGATACTTCTAGCTGCACAAGGAAAATCACCTCATCGTGATGCCTAGTACTATGGCTACAACCATAAGTGAAAAGAAGAGTATCATCTCATCGTGATATTAGATATCACCTCAACATGATATCAACCATAATGGCTACAACCATACTATGGTGTGTACAAGTGTTCATCGCAGACCTCAACTGAAACAACATCCAGAGATGATCTTCCGGTCAGCAACACAACCATCTTCTTTAGGTTCAGTAGGCTCCCTCTGAATCTTTAAGTACTCTTCCGGTCAGCAACACAACCATCTTCTTCAGGTTTAGTAGGTTCAGTTCCATGGCTGCAAGTTCTTACTTCACGCTTGATCGTTTCTTTGGTTGGCATGACTTCCTCATAAGATGCCTCAAGCTTTTCATTGCTAAGCAATCTCTCATCACCTTCCTGTAGTAGAGTTGAAAGCAAAAATGAAAGCTCAGCCTCTTGGAATGAAAATGCTTGTTTTCAAAACAAATGAATAAGAATTAGGTAGTTAAGGTGTTTGATGTGATTTAGAGGTCGCTTTTAGGGTAGTTGAGGTGTTTGAAGTGATTTAGAGGTTGCTTTTAGAGAAGAGAGATGTTGAAGAGTACATCAACTCAGTGAGGACCGAATTGTAATGTATTTTAGTTTGTGGTACTCCTTTGTTTCTCAACAGATGTGTGATAAATTCTTAGTTCAATCATGTTGAACAATTTTTGAAAAAAGAAAGTTGTGTCACAGTCTGCATTCAATCCAACAAGCAAAAAAGAAAGCTCAGCCTCTTGGAATGAAAATGCTTGTTTGCAAAACAAATGAATAAGAATGTGGTAGTTAAGGTGTTTGAAGTTATTTAGAGGTCACTTTTAGGGTGGAAGGCTTAAAACTCCATTTTAAATGCACAAAAAAGAATGAAATTACTTCAAACCAAGTTTGTGAAGAAGTTAACTATGTTGCCCACTAGTTTCCTTTCAGAGTCCAAAGTGCTAAAAGGCAGCAATCTTTGAAGGTCTATTTCTTGAAGACCGTGATGCTTACAGACTCTTTGTCTGAGGCTATGGGATCATGTTGGGACCATCTACAAAAACCTCTCTCAGTTTTTGCTATCTCAAAGGATTTTTCTTGTGATGATGACTTTTCAGTGGAGGGAAAAGTTGCCAAATGCAAGTAGTGTAAAGTTGCAAAGTGGCGCAACTTTCATTCCGCAACTTGTACGACCAAACAGACTGTTCCAACACCTCTGGATGGGTACGTTTATGCTAGGTATGGTCCTCTCTTGCACCCAAATACGCCGAATCACTCTAAGCTACATTGGACCGACGATTTCCCTTAAGAGTCCAAAGTGCTAAAAGGTAGCAATCTTTGAAGGTCTATTTCTCAGAGATCATGATGCTTACAGACTCTCCGTCCAAGGCTATGGGATTTTGTTGTGACCATCTACAAAAAACTCTCTTGGTTTTTGCTATATCGAAGGTTTTTTCCTATGGTGATGACTTTTCAGTGGAGGGAAAAGTTACCAGATGCAAGCAGCGTAAAGTTGCAAAGTGGTGCAACTTTCATTCCGCAACTCATACGACCAAATGGACTATTCCAATATGTCTGGATGGGTACATTTATGCTAGGGATGGTCCTCTCTTGCACCCAAATACACCGAATCACTCTGAGCTACATTGGACCGGTGATTTCCCTTAAGAGTCTAAAGTGCTAAAAGGCAGCAATCTTTGAAGGTCTATTTCTCAGAGATCGTGATGCTTACAAACTCTCCATTAGAGGCAATGCAATCGTACTATGACCATCTACTAAAACCTCTCTCAGTTTTTTCTATCTCAAAGGCATTTTCCTATGGTGATGACTTTTTAGTGGAGGGAAAAGTTGCTAGATGCAAGCAGTGTAAAGTTGCAAAGTGGTGCAACTTTCATTCTGCAACTTGTACAACCAAACGGACTATTCCAACATGTCCGGATGGGTACATTTACGCTAGGGATGGTCCTCTCTTGCACCCAAATATGCCGAATCACTCCGAGCTACATTGGACTGATGATTTCCCTTAAGAGTCCAAAGTGCTAAAAGGCAACAATCTTTGAAGGTCTATTTCTCAAAGATTGTGATGCTTACAGACTCTCCGTTTGAGGCTATGGGATCATGTTGTGAGCATCTACAAAACCTCTCTCAATTTTTTCTATCTCGGAGGCATTCTCCTATGGTGATGACTTTTCAGTGGAGGGAAAAGTTGTCAGATGCAAGCAGTGTAAAGTTGCAAAGTGGTGCAACTTTCATTCTGCAACTCGTACGACCAAATAGACTGTTCCAGCATGTCTGGATGGGTATGTTTATGCTAGGTATTGTCCTCTCTTGCACCAAAATACGCCGAATCACTCTGAGCTACATTGGACTGGCGATTTCCCTTAAGAGTCCAAAGTGCTAAAAGCAAGCAATCTTTGAAGGGCTATTTCTCGAAGACTGTGATGCTTACAAACTCTTCGTCTAAGGCTATGGGATCATGTTGGTACCATCTACAAAAACCTCTCTCAGTTTTTGCTATCTCGAAGGCATTTTCCTATGGTGATGACTTTTCAATGGAGGGAAAAATTACCAGATGCAAGCAGTGTAAAGTTGCAAAGTGGCGCAACTTTCATTCAACAACTCGTACGACCAAATGGACTGTTTCAACACATCTAAATGGGTACGTTAATACTAGGAATGGTCCTCTCTTGCACCCAAATACGTCGAATCACTCCGATCTATATTGGACCGAGTGAAATTAGGTGAAAATTTGATGCAGACTGAAGGGCACAATCACAAATTCTTTGCAACCTGCCTATTTGAGGCATCTAACAAGATTATTCTGACCTCTTTGGACAGTCTAAAACTCCCTTAAAACTTGACAAGCAACTAAATACGCATTTCCCTCTTTAACCCCCTTAAACCCTTGTAATAGTGAGAAACTAGTTTTTGTCCAATTACTCCACAATCTTCCAAAACACTAGACGAACACATGATTGATTCGAACACCCATATCCATGTTACACAACATATATGAGAAATAACATAGACTCCTTTGGACCAACTTTGACTTCCTATACATTCACCCTTCAACAGGCTACTCAATTAGCCCAAAAATGCAAAGCAACATACCTTCAAACAGCACACAGACCCCTGAAACCTTGGGGAAGAAAATAAATTTCCAAGAAAACAAAGATTTTGCAATTGGATTCCATTTGTACAGACCTATAACCATCAAATCAAAAAACCCTTATTTTTAGTGTAATTCTTGAGGGTTTATTGGATGTAGCACTTTCGCAACCTTTCAGACTCTGCCACCACCTTAGACACCTTTATTTAGGCCCCAATATGCTTAGAAAACAAAGAAACTTCCCCAAACTAATTGCCACCAAAACCATTCTTGATAGTTTAAAACCATGAACCACCCCAACATTTAATTATGATAGCACTCAAGATAGAATCCATGAATAGATAATGTATTTGACCAATAACTCAACGAGAGCACAAATTCCCAAAACTAGCCCTCCACTATGAACATATCAACTAAGTAGGAACCCATAACATTATGGAAAGATGATCCACTTCCCCCAATGTAACTCCCAAGCATTACATGTGAGAGATGGTCAATTTCATTGATAGCAACGATGGTCAACACCTCGTGATCATTCAAGCACTCATTCTAACAATACAAGAGATTTACACATCAAATTTCAAGTGAATATAATTTACTATATCTTAACATAAAAAATGCAAAACCTAATAGAAAAATGTATCAATGACGTACAAGGATGTATAAGAAAGTTCAAATTTGAAAATAGAATGTAAACTTAGAAAACTATAGATTTGAAAACCTTAATAATGTAAAACCCTAAAAAGAAGGTTGGATCAAGTGTAGGATTGCTTGGGATCAACAAAATATAAAGAAAAAAAAAGTTTATTTATGAAGTTAACCTAGGATAGTTAAGTAAATGCAATCAATCAAACACATCAACCTAACATAATTAAGGGTTACTCTAGATGTTCAAATTTGTTACTCATTTTTATTGCATTGAATCAAAATGTCTCACTATTAATTGCTCCAATGCTATAAGATAAATGAATGTTTTCATGATTACAATGAATATATTGTATGTTATTAATGCTAGCGTATATCATCAAATTATGCCAAACATGTGTTTAGTCAACTCAAAGTGGGTGAATGATGCCACTTAGCCAAAAGTTTGAATTTTGAATTTTAAAATGAAAGGGAATAGGTTTGTGACCATGAGGTCACCCTTGTAATTGAAGAAGTGTCCTAGAATGGGTTAATAGTTAAATCTAAGTGGCTAACAATCAATTCCAGGTGGCTAATGGATAAATGAGGGCATACCCATTGGTGAATGTGATAAATGGGAAAATAAGGTAAATGTATAGATGTGTGTGAATAAGAATAGGATAGGGCTAATTGTATAGTGATTTAAGTATGCAAATTGATAAAAGGATAGAGAGATGAGCTTGAATTTAGATGTTGAGTCACTACATACATGTATCAAGACATTTCTTCAAAATAGACACAAAATTGTGTGGGAAATGACATGGTATGCACAAATTTTACTGTTACAATTACACACATATTGATTTACAAATTCTTTGCATATAGATTAAATTTACTTCAAAATTAATACCTATTAATACTTCTTTAAGAAAACATGATTATGTATTCTCTAATAAAACTTTCACCATAACAAGACTTCTTGCAATTACTTCAATTGTAGCATACATAATTTCATATTGCACCTATCAATGTGCCCATTACATCTTCATGTGTGATTGCTAGTATATGTATGTCTCTTCAAAAAACATAGATGGGTTAAGCTCTCTCCTTACTCTTTGAGTAAGAGATAGTAGGGGAGAGGACTAGATAGTATTACAAAACCTGGTTCAAATGAGCATACCAACAGGAAAGAACCAGGAAGAAAACCTTCAGTTGTAGCATACACAATTATGACCGTCTTACATTGTTTCCAATTTGAGAATTGAAATTTTACAAAATTTTCCTATTAGAGGCATTCAGGGCACAGTCTTCAATAATAGTAGTATGTTCACGTTCTGGACTGACAAGCACTTGTACAAACCATCAAGGTAGCTTAGAATAACCAATCTATATTATTCTAAATGACACAAAATATGATGAGATGGTAGTGCAAACTATAAAAGACGTTTAGAATAACCAATCTATATTGTTGTAATCTATTGCATACCTCTTCAAAAGGATCAGAGTTGGATATTTTTGTAGCAGGTCCATGATCAATCATGCCAAGAATATCGCAAAAGTGGGAAAATGAGAAATCTATATTGTCAATAGAAAAGATGCTTAGACTAACATATCTATATTGATCTAAACAACTTGAATGATGATGAGTTGGTGATGCAAACTATAAAAGATGCATACCTCTTCAAAAGGATCAGAGCTGGCTATTGTTGCAGTAGGTCCATGATCAATCTTGCCAAAAATATCACAAAAGTGCATACAAAATATCACTGTTAAAGACACCTGCATTGCAATAGTACATAAAATATCAGTATTAAATAAAGAACACTAATGAACTTAATCATAATGAACATAAGCATTCTACCTTCCATTCTTGAAAATGCTATTCAAGTGTGCCTGAAGGGTCATCTCTTTGCTTAAGAGTATCCAATATTGCTTCATGATCAACATTACTAAGTGTCCATAGTTGTTTTGTCTTTGGTCTGGCATGATGCTTCAACAACTTAACATTTGTTGCTATAACAAGGTGTGAATACATGAGAATGGTTTTGTGTTTCTCATAGTCTTCAAATGCAGGTATGTCATTCTTTCTAATCATGTATGTTCGTAACCAAGTTCCTGCAACCACAACTGAACCTATAGGATACATGAAACCATCATCATCTTACATCGGTTGTGTTAGCTTATGCTTTACCCACACACATCAAACCAACTAGTAGTCTGATCTCTCTTCATTCCCCTACGGTGCAACAACTGCAAAAAATATTTTCTATCTGTAGTAGATCTGAAAGCATGTCATAATCAACTGAACTTTCCATTGTGTCATTTTTCATGGATATTTTTTGAGATAAAGGAGTTAGATATTGTGGTACCCATGTATCCACCCACTCACTTGACTCGCATTGATCCCACTCACACTGAATACAACTTTGATAAAAACAAGCCAACTCTCGTGTCCAAATGGTCCATGTGCCTGCATCTGAGCTTCAAAATGAATGCATCTTTGAAGAATCTTTGATTGTATGACAATCCAATCTTCCTCCCACTATACCCTCCTCAATGAACCAAAAGAATCTACACACTGTTGAATCAAGTGTCCCTCCCTGTGACAGTGTTGAACTACACCAATCAACTATAGAATGTGCATCGCTGAATTTTGCTCCTGAAATCTTCAATTGCTCCTTAACTAGAGCTCTCTTTATGCATGCACCTGCTCCATCATGCTCCCCTTTCCCATGTCCAGCTTCAAAAAAACTCCAAATATGAGGTAGACCCCTGTCTACATGCATTCTACTCAACCAATAAATCATACGAGCATTCTTGAATTAACCTGTACAATTATCTGACCAAATTATATGTCAGCCCAATGCTATATCATGCTCTTGCAAGAACTCAAAAAAAATCTTGAAACAATTTTGGACATACTTAGACGAGTGAGATCTATCATCACTCATATAAAAATGATACTCTCTAATTATCTTTCGATCCTCCTTTGTACTATTAGGTGCATGTCTAACGTTATGTGGACAAAAATAACAATCTGAATGGAATTGTAATACTAAGATTGCACCTCATTTTGTGGTTGCAATGTGTAGTTTTTTTGCAAAATCAACCACTGATATAATAGTTCCAATCGGAAAAGAGTCCTTACACATCTGAAATTGTTGATCCAACCACTGAGACCTATGACTATGCCTTGCATACTTGTAGAAAATATTTTCCTTAAAATCTGAAATAAAATCAGCAACACTACATTATTTTGTAACCAACTCACATCTAGAACCTTCACCTCCACTTTGCAAAGTATATTTGACTATCTCATATCTCTTTTTCTCAACAAGCTTCTTTCCAAATTCATGTTCAAAACTCTCATGAAAACATTGAACAAACTCTGAAAATCCAACACATTGTGAGCACTTTGCATTTAAACAATCATTTCTATAGGAAAAGCAACCATCATCTCTAGAACATAAAAATAGATCTAGCAAGTCCCTTGATGATTTCAGAAGATGCATTGCACCACACTCATGCAACATTTCATTAGTATGCAAAGTAGAACGGATATAGCATAATAGATCATGGTACATTGAAAACTCCACATGGTATTTGCAACAAGAAGTATTACAAATCTTAAGAGGCACACAATAAAATGGCTTCAAACCCTCAAAAGTCCTTTGCAAGATTTCCATATTTTTATGTGTTTCAATAATTTTTTTGAAAAACATTGTTTGGCTTGATTCCAAGAAATGTTTAGGATTTGGTGTACAGTCTCAATTTCCAATTCTTAACTTTAAAACATCCTTTGCATTGGGTGATACTCTAGAGTTATCATGCCAAAACTGTTGAATTACCTGCTTTACATTATTGGATAGCTTCTTATCAACACGTGGAAGCCTCCCGGAAAAATCCCATGTATCATTTTGAAGAGGATCATCTATTCTTTCTCTTCTTGCAAGTGCTCTATCCAAAGTTTTATGATTTATGTCAAAATCAATACAAGTTTGTCTCATAAAAGAGCATTTTTCAAATTTTTGCTTACTAGGGCAGTTGTAATGACTCTCCTGAGCAGCTCTCTTATCCTTTTCCTTGTTACTTTTTCCAATAGACTTGAGAGCATTAAAAATATTTTTCACAATAATAGAATTTTTTTGGTCTTCTTGTTCACACAAATCTTCAATTTGGCTAGCAAAGGTCTCATCTTTTGCATCTTTAGTAATTGTACAAAAATTTGGCATTGCTCAGTCAATGTCTTATCACTAAAATATTGGTTGAAAAGTCTTCTAGCCCACAACCGAACAGTTTGTGTTGACCTCTTGCCTTGAAAATTGTTTATAATGTTCTCATCAAATTCAAGTAACCATTTAGGGGTTCTTGAAGGTCTTGAAATTGGAATATGTCTTTCTTCCATACAAGGTTCTTCATTTCTCATGTAATTTGGTGAAACATAATTTAAACTTGCTTCAATATTATGTTCAAAATCTTCATTTCCAACATTTTCACCTTGAACATTTTCAATATCAATTTGAATAATTTCATTCCCAATTTCAATATCATGTTCAACATCTTCAAATCCAACATTTTCACCTTGAACATTTTCATTATCAATTTCAATATTTTCATTCCCAATTTCAATATCATGTTCAACATCTTCAAATCCAACATTTTCACCTTGAACATTTTCATTATCAATTTCAATAATTCCATTCCTAATTTGAATATCATGTTCAACATATTCAATTCCAACATTTTCACTTTGAACATCTTCAATTTCCTCTTCACTTGAAAGACCATAGGGGTTAGGCTCACCAATATTTAACATACCTTGTCTTCTCTTCCTATGACTTTCTCTATCTCTTTGTCTATATGCTTCAATTTCTTCTTTGTAAGCTTTCTCTTACGTTTTTGCTTCCGACGACTTTTGCTACCCATTATACCTCATAAAAGATGCTAAAAATCATTGCTTATGACAAATTTCAATAGAAGATGCTCCAAAAAGTTGATCTTTGTCTCTTCCTATCTGAAACCGCGTGTGTGTCACCTGCAAACAAAATGTAGGGTCCATTGGAATGCACAAAACGGCCCACATGGGGATTTTGTATGGCCCACAAATCTGATATCCGTTATGATATGATATCTGATTCATTTGAAAAAAAATTACGATACTTGTAACGGTATAATTTTTTGTTCTAAAAATCAGATATCCGATTTGTGTACACATAGACCTAAGGGTTAATGGTAGATGGGAGAGGGTTTAAGGGTTAAAGGTTTAGGGTTTAGGGTATATGGTAGAGGGTTTAAGGGTTAAGGTTTTATGGTAGAGGGTTATAAGGGTTTAGGGTTTCATGGTTAATGGTATAGGGGATAGAGATAGATGGAGTGAGTGTGCGAGAGAGATAAAGGAAGGGAGGGTTAAGGGGAGAGGGTAGAGGGTTTAAGGGATAAGGGGAGAGA
>VDFB02193867.1:90707878-90746640 GCA_007258455.2 Sequoia sempervirens
ATTTTAACCTAATTTGTGCCAAATCTTCTCATATTAGGTGTTTAATTACTTGAGATACTCAATAAGAACATGGGTTAGCTCTTTTCCACCACCAAACTTCTTCTGCTACAAAACTTAATTAAATATTTTTATTTTAATTAAGAGAAAAGTTAGTGTCCTCCACAAGTAAATAATTGATTTTTTTTTTAATTAATTATTTATCAGCTTTAAATCTTTTTTTTATTCTCTTAAAGAAAGATGATTTCTTATCTTCTCTTCTTTTTCCTCTTTCATAATAAAATAGAAAAATCTGATTTTAGGGTTCTTCTATCCTCTCCTTCAGTTTCATCTTTCTTCAACCATTCGATCTGCCAGGAATTATCACAACCATTGATCATATCAGCCAATCAAAATCATTTGAAAAATCTATAAATACCTGTGTGAATCCAAGCATTGGTAATAGGCAATTAAGTAGAGTTTATGCATTTAATTCATTTAGTATTCATTTATCATAGCATCATGTTTATTTCAAGTTTCTTAGCTAAAATCAACATCATAGCTTAATCATGCATTCATATCATAGCAAAATCTCGTTCTTTAGGAAGACAGTTTGTTGAGCCTAGCCCATAATCTGAGAACACAAGGCTGGAATCTACAAAAACACTAAGGATAAAGGACGATAGGACGGCAACAGAAACAGGATACTGAGTTTGCGCTTCTCTACTCCTTTTATATTTCTATTTTTGTTATAATGTTCTATTGGTGTGTTTGAACTTGTTCTAATTCATTTACACACTTAATTTTCACACACACACATAGTAAACAACTTGTCAAAACTAGGTAATAAAAGAATGGGTTGAGTTGCCACTTCTTGTTTTAGTTTCTCAAAACCTTCCTCAGCTTCTTGAGTCCACTTAAACTTAGTCTTTAAGCCACCTTTGATTGTATCTAGGACTGGTGCACATATGCCACTAAAGTTTCTTATAAACTTCCTATAAAACTAAGCTAATCCATGAAAACTTCTTACCTCTGTCCCTATGGTTGGTGTAGGGCTGTTTAGGATAGCTTCCACCTTGCTTGGGTCCATCTTCAATGATCCTTGGGATACTACAAACCCCAAATACACAAGCTCTTGTTTGAAGAACTCACACTTTTCTAGGTTGATGGCTAACTTCTCTTCTTGCAATCTTCTAAGAACCAACTCCACATGCTTTAGGTGTTCTTCTGTTGTCTTGCTGAAGATGAGTATATCATCAAGATATACCACCACAAATATCCCTGTAAAGTCTTTGAGCACTTCATTCATGAGCCTCATGAATGTGCTAGGGGCATTAGAGAGGACAAATGGCATAACTCTCCACTCATACAACCCATCATTTGTCTTAAAAGTTGTCTTCCACTCATCTCCATCCTTGATTCTGATTTGATGGTATCCTCTCTTGAGATCCAACTTGGTGAAGTACTAAGCTCCTCCAAGACAATCCATCAAGTCCTCAATTCTAGGAATAGGGAACCTATACCTGATTGTGATTCTATTTATAGCCCTAGAATCAGTACATAATCTCCACTTACCACCTTTCTTGGTTGCTAAGACCATTGGTACTGTACATGTGCTAATGCTCTTCCTAATCAATCCTTGATCCAATAACTCTTGCACTTGTCTAGCTACCTCTAGGTTTTGATCCGGGGTAAGCTTGTAGGCTGCTTTGTTTGGCAATGAAGCCCCTAGTATGAAGTCAATCTGATGACTAATGGCTCTCTTTGGAGGTAAAGTTGCAGGTGTCCCATCACTCACTATATCTTTGAACTGTTCTAACAATTCTTGGACTGCTCCGGGTATGACTATTTTTTTAACCTTGTCTTCTTCTTTAGGCTTCAACATAACCACATATCCTTCACCCCCTTGATGTAGGTTGTTAAGGAACTTTTTACCACTGTTCAACAAGCCACTAGGTGTCTTTGACTATCCTTCTTCCTCATCTGATAGTGACTGCAACTTAAATGTCTTCCCATCCTTCTTGAAAGAAATGGTGTTCTCTTTCCCATCATACATGGCACTTCTGTCATACTACCATGGTCTGCCCAATAGTAGATGGCATGCATCCATGGGTAACACATCACAAATCAACTTATCCTTGTACCCTCCAATGGAAAACTCCATCGTTACTTGCTCATTAACAAGAACACTCTGCCCTTTGTTCAACCATGTTACTTTGTAGGGGTTAGTGTGGGGTACCTTCTCCAATTTCAACTTCCTTACTACCTCTTCTGAGATGATGTTATCTGTTGAACATGAATCCAAAATAACCTTACACACCTTACCAAGTATTTTGCATCTCACTCTAAATAAAGCTCTTCTTTGTTTTGGCTCTTCCTTGACCGGTTGTCTGATCAAAACTCTCCTAAACATTAGATTCTCCCCCATTTCTGATTCTATGTTATTGACCTCTAGTGATTTAGTACTCATGGTTTCCTCTTGTGCATATGCCACTCTCTTCTCAGTATTTGATGAAGATGCTTTCTTCGGGCACCTATAAGCTGGATGTCCTACTTGTCCACAATGGTAACACTTCATATTAGCAAAGTAAGAATTGCTCCTGCCTGCTCCTCTCCCTCTATTTGAACCTCCTTGAGGTCCTCTACCTCTTCCATAGCTTCCTCTAGAAGTTTTCTCACTTCCATGCTCTATGAGTTTAGACTCTCCCTGGTTTCTTTGTTCAGTCCCTCTACCTTGGTATCCACCTCTATGTCCTCTTTGATCTCTACCTTTGCCTCTACTCTTAGAAGCCTGATCTTGTTTCCTCTTGCTTGTTTCCTCAATCTTTATAGCCAATTGGTAACATTGGTGTACTATCTTGGGACTTAGAAGAATAATCTCCTCTTGAATGTTCCACTTCAAGTCATTAAGGTACCTAGCCACCCTGAGACTTTCATCTTCTAAAACATTAGACCTCATGCAAATTTTTTGAAACTCCTCAGTATAAGAGTTCACATATTGGTCTCTTTGTCTCAAGCTCTATCATTTCTTGTGTAACTGAATCTCATAATCATCTGGCATGTATGTTTCTCTCACTTTGGCAACCATTCCCTTCCAAGTAGAGATAGGTTGCTTTCCTTCCTTTTCCCTCTCTGTTTGAATGAACTTCCACCATGTCAAGGTAGAACCTCTTAATCTTGAATTTTCCACCTTCACCTTCTGTGCTTCAGTGAATCCATCACATTCAAAATGGTTTTCCATTCCCTCTATCCAATACATGACTAGTTCAGCTTCCATTTTCCCACTAAACAGTGGTATTCCTTCAAGTGCTTTTCCACTCAAAGCCTTCAATGCCTTCAAGAAAGGCTCTTCTTTCAAAATAGGGTTAGGTTCAGGGATCTTGTCTTCCTCTGCAACCTCTTCTTTCTTTGGTACCCTTCCTTCGAACTGCACATCATTCAATGCTTGCTCAAGTTGGTCTATTCTTTCCCTCAATAGCCTATTGTCTTCCTCCTGTCCTTCAACCATCTTGGCTAATTCTGCATTTGTCACCATGATGGTAGAACCACTAGACTCAATCTCAGACATACAATAGTCAATCCCAAATCTTTTGCTTGCTCTGATACCAATCTGATAGGGAGTTTGGAGGAATCAATCACTAATTCCTGCTCTAGGTTTTGCTTGCAAGACCTCCTTGGTGTCTTGCTTCACCACCTTTACCTATAAGACCTTCTTCTTGGTTAGGTTCCCATGATTCTCTTTGCCAACCTCACTACCATCACAATTCAACCTACCAAGTAAATCTTGGTGCAATGTCTCCAACTCTTCCTTAGCCCTTAATCTACCCTAAAGGCTAACCTATCCTCAACACTCAATTAGATTTTTGCAGGGGTGTAGAGATGTCTCCAATAGCTTCAAACCATCCTCCTAGGGTTCTTGAAGGTTCACCAAACTCCACCTTTTCATCACTTTAACCAAACCCTCATTTAGGGTTAGAAAGGCTACTAGCCTAGGAGCCCCAATTAGGTCTCCACCTCCGAGAAAATAGGTCAGTCCTTGAAAGTTTCCCAAAGAACATAGGATCTTTCCTTAGGTTTCTTGGTCCATATTCCCACCTCTCAAATATTTTTTGGGTCTTGGACCTTCACTGTCCTTACACAGGTGTAACCCTTAAATTGCATAATTTGGCCTTTTCCAACCCTTTTTTTGACCTTACTGCAAATTGTCTTGCACTCCTCTCATCCGATGAACTTCTAGAACTTCCCATCCCTTCTATGCCTTGGAAAAACTCATTCTTTCCCTCTCCATACCATGGTTTGACAGGGAATGGCCACCCCTGAAAATCAAGTGCTCTGCACTTATTGTGTCTTCTCTAGCTGAGCATTGCCTAGCTCACCTAGAGGAAGACTTCCTCAGTGATTCTAGTGCTTCCTAAGACTTCTAACCCTACTATACATTCAACCATGGAGCCTAGTCACAATTCCCAAGGATTGTATGTTGGGTATAGAGGGAAGGTGAACTAGACCTCCATTTTCTACAAGTTACCTATCAGAATAGAAAATGCAAAAACAACAACCTTAACACTAAGCAATGTTTACAATGAATACACCAAGTACCTCTTGCCACTCAAACTTCAAGGAACAACTACTGTACTCCTACACAAACTAAGGTGCTACCATCAATCCATGAAAACACCAATGCAAAACAAAAACCAAAAATCCACACACTAATCACTGTTTTTCATAATTTAGAAATGTTAAAACAATAACAAAATTCCTCCAACCCTAATTCCATGTCGAGGTACTCTTTAAATATGGCCTCTAAAATAGTTAAGCTCAGCCTTAACCACTCCTTGGCCGCTTGTATGCTAATCCTATTATGGCAAAGTTGCAAAATGGAACATTTTTCAACTTCTTGCTAATTTCCTAGAAACTGAGTAAAAGGATTCCAAATCTCATGAAACCTTCCAAACATCAATCTAATGATCAAACTTATTCCTAAGCTATCTCATCTATGCAATGGTCAACATGACCTTCATGGTAACATACTAAAGATAAAAATTCAAAAACTAGGTTGCCTAATTGCCTAGTGTTTCCTAGTGTTCCTTAGGTGCTCCTGCACCAAAATGATTCAAAAATTTATTTAAACCCTCAAAAGGCTCGACCATGAGGTTGTTGTATTTTTGTATGGTGGAAATCAATCAAGAAGCAACATTTTTCTCAGTCATTTTCTCATTTTCTGAACTTTATTCAGTCTGTACAGCCCGTACAGTCTTGTAGATGCTTTGAAATTCATTACATATTTTAATAGCATGTGTTAGTATTCCATTTCATCAATTTTGAGGATCTAATATCAATTTTTGTGGGAGATTTTGTTCATTCTCTGTGACTGACTGGTAAAAACCAATGAAGGCCTTATTTGAGGAGTAAACAATGAAATAAACCTTTCCACCTACTATTATGGTCTATTTATCAATGGATAGGCATGGTATAATGGTAGGTTAGGTGTCTACACTGTTTGGTGGGAAAATAAAACGAGTTGTGTGATTTGGAGTCAAGCCCTAGGGTAGAGTAATGGTGTTTCCTATCTGAAATTAAGTTGTTTATATTGGGTTTTGATAAAAGAGTGATGGAATGGTATATGTAATGTATTTGTGAGAATTTGCAAGGTATGTGGAGTCTGTTGGATTCCTTGAATTAGATTGGAAAGCCCGGGTATATGGAGATTTAATAAACATGAGGTGTGTGTGTGTGAAAAGGAGGGTTTCATGGTGCAATGCACTAGAAGGCTTGAACCTACAAATGTGTGTGAGAATCTATGGTTTTGAGTCACAATATAATACTATCCAATGATTTTAGGTGTTTTTCAAATGTTTGAAAGGTGCTTTCTTTAAAAAATAGGGCTAATTTAATAGCCTAGAAGCAGGGCAGTTTGTTGGTTCTTGATGTTGGGTCAAAGAAACCCTATGAGATATTTTGGTATGTTGTTTAAGAGTCTATGGTGAGTGTTTGTGGAGTTTGATAGGCTATTGTACATCCTTCTCTAAAAGATACCTCTATTGGTTGGTTATTGAGGGCTACAAGCCATAGGAAGAGGGATTGAGTGATGTCAAGGTGTTTGTGTTGTAGGAGTTGTTTTCAGATTGAGTTTGGTCATTTTCAAGTTGAAGAGAGTCTTTGACCCACCTTGCTTGCATTAGACTCACATTGTTATCTCTTGGACATTTATAAGAAATAGGGGAAGGATTTTTCATTTATTGGTCTTGGTTACTTGGAAGATCTTTTGGTTCAATCATGGTTTCATCAATGATAGGAGGCTTAATCATGGGTTGAGGCATGTTGCTAAGGGATAATTCTACTATGCACTTTGCCTAAAATTTTTATAGGATTTGAAAAATAAGTCTTCATGAGGCCTAATCGGTTCCATAGCTTCGATCCAAAATAAATCCAATGAGAAATTCCCATGGGAATCCACAAGATTAAAGCCACTATGGTGCATAGTGAATATATCATTGCCAAATGGAAACTTTAAACATTTATGGACTACTAAGGGGATGGAATCCATGTAACATAGCCATGGGTAACCAACCTTCACATGGAATTGGTCCGATGACGAGATGATGGAAAATGAGACATTCAATTTATTTGGTCCAATTTGTAAAGGAAGAGTGATCAAACCTATCCCACGACAAGAAAAAACATTATGCATTTTGATCCATGCTTTTGGTTTTTCAAAATAATCTTGATAAAGTTCATGCATAAATAAGAATTCCTTGATGATCACATTCTCTACACACATGGGACCAACTAATATCTAATTATTTGGATTTTCATTGATTCTTTTGACGATGTAAAGAGGACCATTGGGTGCACATCTAATTATGTCATTTTGTAAGAAAGCATCATCAAGGGGAATTTTGGTTTGGCCCTTATGAGGTTGCACATCAATGAAGTTGACCATAGCATTTGTAGAATTAGTCTCATACTTTTCCATGTGATGATTAATGATGTAAGCGAGGCTATGTAAAATTTCTAGTCCTTGTTTAGTATGAAGCATTTTCCTCATGTTATCTATGACAAGAATTGCAATACCAACAATGTATTCACAACTCACAAAGGTTTTCAATTTTTCTAATTTTTCATCCATTTTTCTTAGATCTTGTTGAGGGACATTAGCAACCATTGTGTCAAGATAAGTCACATTGGTTGTGGGTAGGGTGGTATCAAAACTATGGTCCATAGTAAGTTGACTAGTATCAACACTATGGGTGAAAGAGTTGGAAAACTCAAGATTTACGATGAATGCAGGAACACAAGATGACATGAGTCTTGAACTATGTCTCACTATAGTATTGGTAATAGGAGACCAGGTTGTGAAGCTCATACAAGTTTCACCAAACCTAGGTGGGCCCAAAATGGAGAATAGCTTATATGTAAATGCAATTTAAACACCCTGCAATATGAAGTGAAATGCATGTATGTAAAAAAGGGAATATTTATAATTTTAAACAAGATAATTTATTGATTATACTATGAAAAAACCTAAAAATGATTTCTTTTAATTCCAATTTTTATTTTGAAACAATGTATTTAAATAAAGCAATTAAAGCTAATGCAAAAGATGAAAGATTGTTCTTATTTTTGAAACTAAAACCTAGATTTAACAACATATCAGAGGAATGCAAATAGAAACAAATCAGTTCCCAAAAGTTTGAAATAACATTTGTATGTAAGGATATATTCACCCTAGGGTGAATGGGTCCTAGTACAAGGGTTATAAAAAAATAAATTTAAGCTTATAGTTCAAATCTAGGGTTTCCTATTTTAGGTTACAAATTGTACTTTCAATGATTGATTTTTCTATAATTTGATGCTTAAATGTAAGTGTAATGAATGAAAAATGATGGACAATATGACACTTTTTGAAATGGAATTTTGACTCAATTTTTGAATGTGAATGATTGAACATACACTAACATGAAAACTCTATGCAAAATTAATGTAAACTTTTGAATTTTTTAGATTTTAAAGCATTCAAAATGAAAACCTAAAACCCTTAATAAAATGAAAACTAATGTAAGTTAACAATCCTGAATAATATCCAAATCAATATAATGTAATGCAAATCCTAGATCTAGGGTTTGAATGGACTTCAAATTCAAAAAGTTTATAGTGCAAGATTGTTAGGTTCACCAAAATGAAATGGTGGGAAAATTTTTGCACTAAAATTGAATGGGGGTTCACCAATTTTAATATAAATAGAAAGGGAAAAATGGGGTATAATGCACCTCTCTTTCACTATCTCATTAGGAAAAATAGATCCCTTAAGCCAAGGTTTACTTTCAACCCTTAGGCATGTCAAGCTTGAACGAGATCTTACAATTTTCCTTATGATATAAGATGGCGTAGATCTACTAAAACAAAACTTTTGGAAAAAGGACTAAAAAAAGTAAATGAACCCAAAAATGCAATGTAAAAATTAAAATCAGAAGATAATCCTTAATCTAATGAAACCAATAACTTTTAGAAAGATCTGAGACAATTTAGTACTTTTGTACCTATCATCAAAATTTTGTTAAGTTTCCTCTGGAACTAATTTGCCCAAGGGTGAATGGGTCTTTGTATGGCTTTATGAAATCACTTTTTGAGTCCTTTGGTCCTATGTCAACACTCTCAAATTCTCTAGATTTCATAGTTGGAAAGTTGGAAATAAATTTTGCAGATGAGTTTCTGTGGCTTGATGACAACTTTGGCAACCAAGTTGCAACTTTGAAAACTTTTCCAATTTTGCACTTTAAGAGATCTACAATCCTTCTTCAACCTAGGATCTGTAAAACACACACAAGAGGGAAAAAAAAATAAAAATGGTGAATGGGGGTTTTCCTTGGTCAAACCACATTTTGGTAAGTAAACTTTGAATTGAAATAATGAAACATGAAAGGAATGATGAATGAAAAATTTCTATGTTGCAACTCACAAAACTTTGATTTAAAACCTTTGAAGGACTAAAACTTAGTAGATATCTCCAAGGTCTAGATCTTACATGAAGTGGCTTGATTGGATGTTGATCTTGATGCTTGAAATTTTACTTGAATGCTTGAAACCTTCATCACAATGTTAGCTCCAAAAACATGCATGATTTTTGATAACTTTGACATGATGCTTGAGATCTTGATTACAAAAAAAAATTCTTGAGAAATATGCTCTTGAACACCTTTGACAATAATCTTTCCTATACTTTTTGCTCTCATGAATTTTTAGGATTTGAATTGATAAAAAACCTTGCTTTTATAGACAATTTTATAATTTCTTGAAAATTAAACATTACAAGATGACTCTTAAATCTTAAATTTAGGACCTTAAGATGCCACCAAAAACATGTTTAATTTTTGAAATTGTGATCTTAAGGGGGGACCATTCGCCCAAGGGCGAACGGTTCCTAACCTAAATTATTTGGACCTATTCATTTCTTGGTGTTAATAATGATAAATGCATTAATCAAATTACAACTCCCCTTTTAAAAATTGCAATTAATTAGGCTTGTAAATGAAAAATTTAGGCAATTAGAGGCTTAATTAAGTCCAATTTATTAAGGGACCCAAACATATTGCGAAAATGTAAAGGAGTACATTTTTCGACACTGCAACATTCTCTAACAATGAAAACCCTTCTAGTTGTTCAATGTAAACCTATTCTTTTAACTCACCATTCAAGAAGGAAGACTTGACATCCATTTGATACACCTTGAAGTATTTATGTGCTAAAAAAGCTAAGAACATTCTAATGGCTTCCATGCTTGCCACCTGAGCAAAATTTTCTTCAAAATATATTCCTTCCACTTGTGAGTAACCCTTACACAAAAGTATAGCCTTATATCTAACAACCTTTCCATCCTCATTTAGTTTGTTCCTAAAAACTCATTTAGTTTTTGTCACATTCCTTTTTCTTTGGTCTTGGGACCAATTCCCAAGTCTGATTTTTCTCAGTCTGTCTCAACTCTTCTTCCATAGCTTTGATCCAGATCTCATCCTTGCAAGCTTCAATTACTATTTTAGGTTCTACTTCTCAAAGTAAATAAAATGTTACCTGTTCCTTTGTCATAGCAACTTTTATTCTTTTCAACACACCTTTTCTCTTATATCCATTGATTTAATCTATAGAATGATTCTTCTACACATACTTAGGAGTCTTAAGGATCCTTTTCAGAGCTTTTTCCTCTTCAATTGTCATCTCTTTTTATTTCTATTCATCTTTTTCTTCTTCACTACAAGGTGGTTCATTTGATTCATATCCTTCTATTGACACAAAACTTTGATGCGGTTCTTCATCCACATTGACACTTGGACTTTCAACAATAGTATTCAAAATTTTATTATAGCATCTTTATGCCTTGATTTTTGTAGAGTATCCAAGGAATATTCCTTCATCATATCTTGTATCAAACTTTCCTAAGTTTTCTTCATATCTTCTGATATAGAATTTTCTTCCAACACTCTAAAATATTTCACAATAGGAGGTTTTACATACCATAACTCATAAGAATTCTTTGAATTGTTCACTCTCTCTTGTCATTTTTTAAGAATGTATACTGCAGTATGAATTTCTTCTCTCCAATAGACATCTGATATATTTTCTTCCTTCATCATGGTTCCTGTTGCTTCCTAAACTATCTTGTTCTTCCTCTCCATAACTCCATTCTGCTAAGGATTCCTAGGAGTTTATAACTATCTCTTTATTCCATGATATTTACAAAAATTTGTTAAACTCATTAGAGATGAACTCACCACCTTTTTCAGACCTCAAGTAGTTGATTTTCAAATCTATTTCATTCTCAACCATAGATTTAAAGGATTTAAACTTATCTAGAGCTTCTAATTTATCTTTGATAAATATCACTTGATTCATTCCAAAATAATCATCTATTAATAACATGAAATACCTATCACCTTGAGAGCTTCTTATTCTGCTAGGTCCATATAGGTTTGTATGCACTAGATCCAAAAGTCCTACGATAGAATATTCTTTAGTTTTGAACCTCTTCTTTTTTTCTTTCCAAATTGAAACTCTTTGCAAATTGTATTGATAGGCTTTATAATCCTTGGCAGATCTCTCACAACATCAGTAGAACTGTCTTCACTAGGCTATCAAAGTTAATGTGACTCATTCTTCTATTCCATATCCAACTTTCATTGATTTGTAACATAAAGCACTTAACACCAACACCTTTGAGATGATAAACATTTCCTTCTATCCTTGTTCCTATACAACAACCAAAGTTCCAAAGCTTCCTTTTTTTATTTCACAACCATCATCCTGAAACACCAGATTATATCCTCTGCTACACATTTTTCCTACACTAAGAAGAGTATGCCATAGACCCTTGACATAAATAACATAATTTTTTTATTCTTTCCATCAAATCTAATTGAAACTTTTATATAGATCTTAGCAGATGTATCATCACCATACTTAACAAGACCACCATCATACTTCTAAATTTTATCAAACTTACTCTTGTCACTATATCATATGAATTTAGCATCCAATATCAATTTTCTAGTAACTCCTCTCCTCTCTTGCATGAAAATCAGTCACCATAGTTCCTTCAATATTGTGACCTTTTTTCAGAGAACTTTTCTTCATACATCTTTCAAGATTCATATAATTAGTTCCAACATTTAGAGCCATGAACAATCATTCATCACTATCGTCATTAGGATAGTCTAATTCCTCATCATCAGATACACCATTATCTTTTTTTAGCATAATAACTCTTCTTAACTTATTTACCTTTTTTTTGTCATTTGCAACTTTGATTAGAAATTTAGAAGAATAATTACCTATCTTTCCACAATTGAAACACTTAAAGGGTAAGGGTATGTGCAGGATCATAATGGGCCAAAAAGTGGCAATATGATGGGTATGTGGTTGACGACTTTTTTTCTACCCAAAATTGATGAAACGAAAAGGGTTTTTAAAGGAGATTCTAAACTTTCCACCAATATAAATTATGCTTTATTTTGAATTTAATAAGTAATTATTATTCATTTTCTATTCGAATTATGACTAAAGTCCTGATTGATAGGCTGATTGAAAAAATTGTATAACTTTCAAATGGTATCACATTTTTTGAATCCAAAACATGCGTCACATTCTATGCTTCACATAATATAGGATTAAAAAAAGAAAAAATGAATTTCATGAAGTTTTGACCAAGTTAAGGTGGTCATACATACGAGTTTTTTATATTTTTTTAAAAATTGTAATAAAAAATTCATAATTAATTATTTACTAGGAAAAAAATTACAAAAAATATGCATCACATCGAGACATGAGTCCTCTACTTATATCTAAAATCTTATAAAAAATATTATCATTTTATTGTGGTTAGGGTGGTCGAACAGGACACACACTTCTTATTTTTCCATGAAATTTAAGTACTCTCTTGCATTGAAATTCAGATTTTCACCAAAATAGATTTATTTATTTTTTTTAAAAACCTAGTAGTTTAAAAACTACATTCAATTTGCTACAGATTTTATTGTTACATATTTTTGAAATAATATAGCTAACTTATTCAAATTTTTATGTCAAGTTTCCTAACTCTAATTTTTATGATTTTTTTGCCACTTAAGGACCTATTTTTTCCATGATGATCCTGCACATACCCGTAAGTCACCTTTGTATTTTCTAATGCCCTTTTTCAATCTCCTTACAAAATTTTCTTCCACCTTATCAAGATCATCGAGATATGATTCATCAACCTTCTTTTCCTTACTAACTTTAAAGGAGGTTTCTTTCTTTGTAGCATCTTGATGAAACTCTCTATTCAAAATAAATTAAAGCACCATACATTTGATCTTTAAAATATTGATCTCAATTATGAGCCTACTCAATAGTAGAAACTTTAGAACTATAATATTTAGGAAGAGTTCTAAAATACCTTTTTTTATAACTTCACCTTCTTTCAGCTTACCACTAAGACCATTGATGACATTAATAAATTCATCCACTTTGAGCATATAGGTTGTGATTTCTTCATCTTCTGACATCCTTAGGATTTCAAAATTTTCTTTAAATTTTTGCATCTTCGCTTACTTTACCTTATCATCTCCTTAAATGCTCTACAACTTTACCTTGACCTCTTTAACAATTTTGAGACTTATCACTTCCCAAGTTTGGAATTAGAAAGACCACTCAAGATAGTATTCGTTACTTTTCCATTATTCTCATAATCGTTTACCTCATAATCACTTTTCAAACCATTAGCAAGCATAGTATATCCAGTTTCAATTGAATTCCAGACACTAAACCTTAGAGAGATAAGAAAGGATTTCATCCTAGATTTCTAATAAGTATAATTCATTCCATTAAACATAGGAGCTTTGACACCCTTCCTCTGTTTCATTCAAATCTACCTCAACTGGTTAAGCTTCTTCAAAGGAACCATGGCTCTGATACCAATTATTAGACACATAGGACAACTAAGAGGCCACATTGAATTAGTTGTACATTAAAACGTTAAACCCTCTTTAACTATCAAACCCTTATTATCATCAGAAAAATGTAAATAAATGAAACATGAACAAATTCAACACCATACACAAGAGAACATTATTTTTACATGGAAAACCCTAATTAGGGAAAAACCATGGTGAGGATTAGCTCACGTATATATGAATAGCAACACTTAATACAATAGGCTCATTGTTAGAAGGGATCACTTCCCAAAAGAGAAGAATGGATCACTACCAAGGGCTCACTACCCAAATGACTCACTATCTAGAATAAAGAAGAATAGAAGAAGATTTTTATAGAGAGATTCACTATCTCGAAGTAATAATAAAATTACACAACTACAACTCTGCACCATCAACAACCTTTGGCTCACTTCCTCCAACAACTTCAAGCACACTAAAAATGTAGACACCTTCTACTCACTACATCTGGTAGCCTTAGGAATTTAAGATCACACTCAAATCACCACACTTGATCAAAATTGTATCATATAACACTCACACATCTGCCACACATGTATCCAATAATTAGCCTTTCTTATATATCCTCCAACCCCTTAAAAAAATTCTCCATACTAGCTACAATGACACATATGCACCTCAAATGTACAACCTCTAAATAGGTTGGTACCAAAAAATTCTACGGTGGAAAGAATTAAAGGTGGACCACACTAAGGGTTAACTAGGACCCAAATCTACATGGACATGCTTCACCATGCTTCCACAAAAAATAAGTAACCTTTGCAATTAGCATTAACATGCCAGGTTGGCCAAACCTACACTAACAATAATAGGAAACCACATACACACCTCTCTAGGCCCAAAATACCATGTGAACACATAGAAACATTTCACAACATCCAAGAATATTTAACTTCTTCAGAATATCCAACACCACTAACACAATCAATTGAAACTAAAGAACACATTCATTATGTGTAACCAAACATACTACCACAAAACACAACTTATGAATCCAAGCTTGCAGAGTATTTGAACACTACATACTCCAAGAAAAGGTAGGAATAGACAATATCAACACATTTCCAAATTTACAATACAAGAAACCTCAATACAGAGAAATGCAGAGAAATCTTATTTCTCCTAGATAACCTTTTTCACAAGCAACACACTATAAAACACAACTCCCATTGTTACATGATCCCAAACCTGAAACTTTGGATATAGTACCTCTAAACACCTTTGATCATCACCTCAAAGTCACACAAGCATGTCTTCAACCATGAAGAAATGCAAAGCACAACACTGAACACACCTTTATCACATTGAACACTCTTTTATTCAATTTTTCTCAAAAGAACTTGGAAACCAAGTGAACCAACTACATCACCAACAACATAAACACCTGCTCAACATATCGACAACATCTGCGACACTTTCTCAATACCACAAAAACTTCTCAACATGATAACAATAGAGTTTGACATTAAATCACAACATTAATGCCAACATAGTGCAACAATCTCCAACAATCTCACTGACCATATTGGAGGTTGACATCAATGACAACACTAGTGACAAAAATGAAAAATCTCCAATATTAATATCATTAATTTTTTCTCCATTTGTCCAAAAATAAATTGGGGTTTGTCATTGTTAGACACACAAGACAACTGAGAGGGGGGTTGAATTAGTTGTACATTAAAGCATTCAATCCCTCATTAACCTTCAAGCCCTTATTAAGAATTAGCATAAAGTAAACATATGAAACATCAACACAACAATAGTCATACACCAAAGAATACCATATTTACATGGAAAACCCTAATTAGGGAAAAAAAATGGTGGGGATTAACTTACATATATATGAATAACAACACCAAATATAATAGGCTCACTACTAGAAATGCTTACTACCCAAAAGAGAAGAATGACTCACTATCAAGGGCTCACTGCCCAAAGGAATCACCGTCTAGAATAGAATAGAATAGAAGAATACTATTACAAGTAGGTTCACTACCTCAGATTAATAGTAAAATCCACCACAACAACTCTACACCATTTGCAACCTTCGGATCAATACCTCCAACAACTTCAGGCAAATTGAAAATGTAGACACCTTCTCATTACATCTTGTAGCCTTAGGAATTTAAGCTCACACTCAAATCACAACCCTTGATCACATTCACATCTCAACTCACCACACACATCTCCAATAATCAACCTTTCTTATATATCAACTGTGGCCATAAACAACCTTGTTTAGGTTAGCCTCAATAAAACATATGCACCTCAAACATGCAACCAAAAAATAGGTAGGCACCAAACACTTTCATGGTGAAAAGAAGTAAAGGCATACCACACCATGGGTTAATAAAGATCCAAACCCACATTGACATGATTCACCATTCTTCCTCAAACCATGAAGTACATCTACAATTAACGCTAATACGCCAAGTCGGCCAAACCTATATTAATGCTACCAAAAAATCAATTCACTCTTCACCAGGTCTGAAAACATCATGTGGACCACAAAGCAACATTACACAACATCCTATCATGACTTAAATCTCTATCAAGAGAAGGGAGTTAGGAAAATATGGTTGGAAGGAGACTCTCTAAATGTTGCTAATTTTCTTAAGAGGGTTCATCCTTCTTCTTGATCACTTGAGCACATTATTGAGGACATTATTGAGGTGAGGGTTAGTAAGGAGAAAATCCAAGATGTTGTCATGGGTGAGAAAGGTAAGTTTTAGAAGTTGGAGGATCCTAAAATAGCTACTCAAGTGAATAGGGTTGAGATTGACTTGGTTGAATTGGATGTCTCTCCTATTGGTGTGGAGTCAATTGGTAAAGGAAAAGAAAATCACTTAGAATATTTTTCATGATGTTGAACCTGAGGAATCAGCCAGTTTACAGAAAGGGCCTATTAATTGGGAGAAGTTTGACTCTAATGTTGTCATCAAGATGGAAAAGGATGGGACTGGGAACCTCTTCAAACTTTCATATAGCTTCTATCTGAAGGAAAACAAATTAATATCAAGATAATTTTTTTGGCTAATATCAATGCTATTATGGTTAACAATAGCAATCTAGAGATGACCATTTTCAATAAGGTCAAGTTTATGAATTTTGTACTTGATAAGGTTGCAAATGATCCTACAAAATTAGGAAAGAATCATGAATATAGATTAACTACTCTTGAGGAGAAAGTTACCAAAATTCATGAGGACCTTAACACTCTCATTCATGTTAGCCAAGAATCTCTTGATAGTAGTGTGCAAGGGTTGTCCGTGTTGAATGAAAAGGCCAGCAAATGGACTGAGAAACCACTTATTAAAGGGAAAGAAGCACATTAAGTGGAGGATGATGACCAGAAAGGACACATAGATAAGGGTATGTATGTGGGCCCTTGTATCAAAACTAGAAGTGAGACAAAGAAAAAAGTTGTCATTCTTGCTCAAGAAGTGGATGAAGTGGTTGAGATGTATGAGAAGGTAATCTCAAGGGATATTGAAGCAGCTAGGATATTAAATAATTTTATGTAATTTATGTTTATCGATTACTTTTTTGTTGAGTTTTGGCTGTTGGTTTGTTGTTGGTATGGTAATGCTTATTCTATGATAGTATTTTTGGTGTGGAGATGCTTATTTTTATTTTTTATTTCTAGTAGTCTATTTTTTTGTAAAGAGTTTTAGGGCCCCCTTCAAAACTTTATTTTCTGATAATAAAAAAAATTACACAACATCCAAGAATATTCCAACACCATCAAAATATTCAGCAACATTACCACAACTACCTAAAACTTAGAACACAACCATCATGTGTAACCATCCACACTACCACATGCATACAACTCACTAACCAACCTTACACAACACTTGAACACACAACACTCTGAGGGAAGCTAGGTATAGACAATGTTAGAACATTCTAAAATCCACAAGACAAGAAACCTCAACATGGAGAAATGTGGAGCAATTTCATTTCTCCCAGAAAACCTTCTTCCCAGTCTAGCATACTGTCAAACACAACTTCCATTGTTGTATAATCCAAAACCTAAAACTCTATGTAACACCTTTGAACATCTCTGATCATTTCATCCAAACCACACAAGCACATCTTTAATCATGTGAATAAATGTGAAGCACAACACATAACTCAACTCTATCACCTTGTACGCCCTTTTATCCAAATTTTCTCAAAATAACTTAGGAACCAAGTGAACCAATTGCATCAACAATATCATAGACACCTCAACACAACCACACTAGAGATTGCAACAATCTCCCCATCTTCAACACCAAAAAACTCCTCATCTACAACATCTAATCAACACCACTAGAGGTTGACATAGGTTGGCATCAATGACAACACTAAGGACAATATAGTGCAACAATCTCCCTATTGACATCAATGAAAACACTCCAAAAATCTCCCCCTTTGTTATTGATGGAAATACTAGCTCTAAAAACCATCAACAACAAAAGCAACTCTGTAACAACAACATCAACTCACAAAAACCTTGCATCAAGCAAAATTCCACCTTATTAGGGCATTTCTTATATTTTAGACTTTAGTCTTCTCTCCCCATTTGACATCTATTATTTCCTTGTATTTTTTAGATTTCACTCTCTCCCTATTTTTCAAACTTCTCTCCCCATTAGTTTTTCAAATTGCATTCTCTCCCCCTTTGACATCAATGGAAAAGGGAAACACCTACACACTTCACTTTAGGAAACACTTGTAGGTAACTCTCTCAATTTCTCTTCATTGCTCACTCCCCCTTAGAGGCACAAGATATGCTACCCCTGACTGCAACAACCTAAGACACAACTACCTACTCCCCTTAAGAGGTAGCCTTCATTAGTCTGGGACCAAGAATGTATTTTAAATAACTCACCTCGACAAATGCACCAATTTATGCATCTATTTGAAAAAAGGAGGGGTAATAACCCCTAGCTTCTATCGGAGATACTCAAATGTATCCTTTGGAAGATCCTTTATGAAAATTTATTCTATTTAATCCTTTGTAGGCACACACTCCAACAATCATTGTATACAACAACCTATCATGTGATTTCAAATACTTTAGTATCAAATTATCAAGTAACTCCTCATAGAAAAGTGGTTGACATGATCCCTAGAATAAATTTTAAATTTACAAGTTAAGGGTTCAAATTTAGTTTGCTAGTCTAAACTAATTTCAAATCCACACTTGAGATTTTTACCCATGATAAAAGATGATACAAGAAAATATTGAGTTTTATATCCAAAAATATCAAGAATCAAATTTGATCAAAACTTAGGTCAATTTCCATTTTTTATGTAAATCATGCTACATAAATAATAAACATAACATTTGAAACACAACAATCAAAGTGAGTCCAAAATAAAGTAGAAAAATGCTTGGATACACACTTTTCTCTCTTCCAATATATTAAAGGTTTTTTCTTTATGTGCAAGTTCTAGAATGTCTAAAAAACATGAGGAACAAAGGGGAGAGTAGTTAGAAAGTGGTAAGGGAAAAAGTATAAATAATTTTATTATTGATTTTATCTAGGTAGTAGGCACAATGAATCTTAGCTATTATAGATTGAATCTTATATAGCTTAGAGAACAATTCTTATAAAATAACTTGCACAATCAAAGAATATGATATGAAATATGTTGCAAATCCTTGATAATAAATGAGAATAACAAGCCACTTCGAGGGGGAGAACCTCCAAATATCTCTAATGAGAACACACTTCACAACTTCATGATGAAATAAGACTCATAACCTCCTATATATACCTATTTATGCCTAGGATATCACCTAGGCCGACTTAGACACACCTATATAAGTCTTAGGCCAACCTAAACAACTAAATAACAATATACTAATGATAATATGACTTAATAGAGAGTTAAGATAGCCACAAGCCGACTATTCATAACCCGATGTACACTAATATTAAGGGTGTAGCAACAATAATAGGACAAATTTTGAAACTATAAAACCTAGGGAATAATAATAGGACAAAATTTGAATCCTATAGAATAATAATAGGAAAAAATTAAATGTTTCTAAGTTGTCAAGCTTGAAATTGTTATGTATTTTATTCTTCATGATTAACAATGATATTTAGAGACATCATATTTCTAAAGTCCATAATGTTTCTAGTGCATAAAATTTCTTGATTCACTATGCAGAATATTTTTGTATCAATATAAAAAGTTTCAAATCACACTTTATGATCCATCATTAAGATGATATAGAGTAAATGAAGGAGAAAAATGATTGTTTGCAAACAAAGACTAGATAAAATGAGGGTTGCACATAATTCAAAGTTAATGATTAAAAACTAAGAAAAATTATAAGGAATTAAATAAAAATTAATTATTCACTATTATTTAAACAAAATATATATATGCAAATGCATAATATGTCAATAAAATAAAAATGTAAAAGTGTGAGAAATATATAACAAAGATAATGCCAACCAAAATTTGATATGAATAAACTTGTTTATCTTATATACCAATACATATGCATATACTCAAATAAACATATCTAAAGGTATGCCATTTACGATGAATATGTCTTGTGAAACTAGAAATTATATGTATTAAACGATCTTTAACTTCATTAATTTTACTGTAAAATTGAAGATCGAATTCTAACTCTAAAAATAAGTAAAATCATATTTGATTAGAATTTTGATCAATTATCAACTTTCATATATAAACATGTTACTTGGATACAAATTATTACATTTGAACAAACCTATCAAAATGAGTCCAAAATAGAATTGAAAAACATTGAAATGTATAATTTTTATTCTTACAATATATTAAAAATCTAAAACACTTTGGAAAACATGAATATTAAAGACCACTTGTTAAAAAAAAAAGAAGAAACAAAAAAATAGAAAACATCATCAAATGGGTACAATGAATGAAATCTATTATAGATTGAACCCTATAAAACTTAGAGAATAATAATAGGACACAAATTTCAAAAGCTTGATTTAAGTTATAAAGACCAAACTAAATTTGTCGTACTTTTTCATTTTCACATTTCAAAAGGATCTTAATTTTCCTCATTATTTTTGTTGCCTAAATTCACACAGCTCAAGCCACAAATATTGCCAAACGACCATTTTATTAGTTCCTGCCGCTAGGCAAGAAAACTATTGCATTCACCCAGAATGCTTTTCTCGGGCAACATCAGCCAATCACATTTCGACATTTAACATATTACTTATTTTTTTGTATAGTTTGAATTTGGAGAGCTATTTTTTATATTGGAAAATTAGCATTTTTCTATTTTTCTATTCATCCGAGTAGCTTTATAAATCATTTTCATTTTAAAAATTCGGGAAAATGCAAACGCATAAATTGATTAAATAAATTTAAGCAAAGGCATAGTTTAAAAACTGGCGGCTAGAGGTACGTAATTCATGAATGCAGATTAAATGCATTAAAATATGAGGAAAATGTGAGTGCATAGATTGATTAAATAAATTTAAGCAAAGGCATAGTTTATAAAATTGGCGAGTAGACGTACGTAATGCATGAATGCAAATTAAATGCATTAAATGGCATCTGGCTCGAGGTGAAGGCGCTGGAATGGCTTGGTGGCCACGCGTGGCCCAGGTACTTAGGTAATTTAATATAGAGTTAAGCCACTTGCTATGCATTTCTATTGCTTTGTGTGTGTTGTTTTTGTGTTCTGTAAGTGCGTGTTTTGAGGAAGAGTTTGTAGCGACTGAGCAGGAGATGTTATAGTTGCAAAGTCCAGACCTAGAAACGAGTTACTTGAGGTGATAATTTGTTAATTTTCAGAGTTTCATTACATTAAAGTGCATAAGGAAGCTGTATTTCATAGTGGTTTATTGTGTGGCTGAGCAGGAGATTTTGTAGTTGCAAAATTGCGCACTAGACAGTGAAAAATGAGTTGCTTGAGGTCAGAAGAGGTAACTTTTCATTGTTTTCATCTATTTGATATGAGAAATGCAAGTAGGGTTTCATAGTGCTTTAAGGAATTCTTATACTTTGATTATAAATTTGTATTTTAAAGTACTTTTAGTATTATCTATTCGAATTTCTTGATGAAATGTGAAGGTTTCATCTGCCTTTGATAGGAATTATGTAGAAACCCTCTTGTCCATTTTACTTCATGCATGTGAGCCCTGTAAAGTTTGTATATTTTTTATTACTACAAAGCGGTCCCATAAAGAGAGCTTTGGAACCAAAATTGTCTCAACCTGTGCAATAATGAGAGCTTTGGAACAATGAGTCGACAGTGTGTTGCTTTGAGCTTTTCCATTGTCATCAAAGCATTTAAGGATAGAGGGATTTTGTTAAAAGTCATGGTTATTGTCCTCATAGGCATAAATGAAAACAATGGGAGATACAGAAAATAGGTGAACTATTTCACAAAACTCGTCAAACAAAAACTATTATATATGATTATTTGTTTATATATTCATTCATTTGTAGAAGAAAAAATGGGAAACTAATACAACAGTAGGTAGTTATAACCCCCAAAAAGAAACAAACCTGGAACAAGAGCAACATCCAAAAAAGTGCGCTTTAAAGTACCTAATGCACTAGAGAATTTACTATAGCAGAATACAAATTTTCATTTGCACAAAGATAGACAAAAGAATGCAGTAGAAACCTATTTTTTGTCAGCAAGTATTTAAATTCTGTTAGATGTCATGGTTATTGTTCTCATAGGTAGACATGTAAAATTCACAAGCATTTATAAGGCAAGTGATCTTTTTTACAAAACTTCTCAGGAAAATGTGCTTCCAGGGAATGCAATGAGTATTAAATCTGGACACCTTGATATTCACATGTTAACTTTGGCATTTTTATCGAGTTGGTAGCTCTCATTTACTCTTCTATCATCTGATATCTAATTAAGTAGGTGGTTGTTAATTAGTCTTTAAATACATAATAATATATATGATTATTTGTTTATATATTCATTCATTTGTAGAAGAAAAAATGGGAAACTAATACAATAGTAGGTAGTTATAACCTGCAAAAAGAATCAATCCTAGAACAAAACTTACTGGGTGGATTTTTCCACAATGAAATTGCCCTCAAATATATTCCATTTACAAGTCTAAGTATATAATCCTTTTTGTAATGTTGAGAAATCTAGGAATCCATCAAATCTTCTATCAAAACTGTGATTAATGAAGACATGGTGAAATCTGATCTCTTACTCCATTAATTTCTTCGGAGGATTGCATTTCATTCCTCTTGTACTCACACTTAACACATACATTAAATACATTGAAGATAATATTATATATATAAAGTAATAATCTATATTTAAATAATTAAACACTGTTAGACATTCAAATAGATGCCATTTTGTAGAACTACTGTAACTACATGTATTTACCTTGAAAATAGCACATGTCATGCTCTGTCAGTTTACAATTGTATTTTAGAGTAAGACAACATAATTTCCAAAGAGTCTGTAATGGTTTGAATGGGCTACAACCATTTAAACCATTGAAGAAATCCATAAGCTAGGGTTGAGGTTATTCTCATTTGAGAGCTGCCAAAAATTATTATGGTGGCCTTGTAGGCATGTACTTGTCATTTATCCCAATTTTTTTTAATTTTAAACTCATTTCTAAGATTCAATCTATATCATTAATAGCTTATATACATTTTGAATCAAAAGAATTTGCAAAAAATTACATAGAAAAATTTGTTGAAAAGAGAATTGTGCATTGAAATTGGTGCAAAATGATTGAAATTTGGGTAGATTTAATATACCTCTGCCTCAGCTCCAATAAATGGGAAGAGCAGATAGACATATAATGAAGCAATTCTTTTTCATTTATTTTATCGATGTTTGTTATTTTGGTGTATCCTACAGTTATAGAAGAAACCACGTGCCTTGTCTATACTTCCATGTTTTGCATACATGCCAGACGTGTAGAAAGATAGGGGTGGCATTTTGTAGGAAATTTTCATTTGCATAGAGATAGACAAAAGAATGCAGTAGAAACCTATTTTCTGTCAGCAAGTATTTAAATTCTGTTAGATGTCATGGTTATTGTTCTCATAGGTAGACATGTAAAATACGCAAGCATTTATAAGGAAAATGAACTGTTTTACAAAACTCCTTAGGAAAATGTGCTTCCGGGGAATGCAATGAGTATTAAATCCAGACACCTTGATATTCACATGTTAACTTTGGCATTTTTATCAAGTTGGTAGCGCTCATTTACTCTTCTATCATCTGATATCTAATTAAGTAGGTGGCTGTTAATTAGTCTTTAAATACATAATAATCAAAAGAAAGAAATAATTATAAATATCCTTGTGGACATTTTAATTATGGGTTATGATTTGTACTTGCATGTAGATGGATTAAGCAATGAAAAGTCACAGTATATGTAGCATGTTAGCTAATAGGTCCATGTGACATTTCACTCATGTCAAAGTAGTCAATTCCATATTTGTCATTTATCCTTGTATCATCAAATAACTAATTAATTAGGTGGTTGTTAATTAGTCTTTAAATACATAGTAATTAAGAGAAAGAAAAAATTACAATTATCCTTGTGCACATTTTACCTATCGATCAAATTCATGGAACAAAGATACCAAGCAAATAGTAATTTGAGATTTTGTAATTGGAGAACTTAGACTGAATGCTTGGGAAGTTAGGAAATTGTATCTTGGGGTTATAAAAAACTATGTCAAATATGTTTTAGAATTCTAATTTCAATGTTGCCATAAAGCAGTCAAGTAATATTGCTTGATGAAATAATTTTAGACTTCGTGCAAAAGAGCAGTTAAATTCATTGCTAGAACATTTTTCGTAGAAGAACCCATGGAAAATATTTTGTGTAGTTAATCTAGTTTACATTTATACTTGTGTCTCTTGAATCTAAAAAATTCTTGCTAGTGTTTTATTGGTTTTGGCTATTAGTATTGATCGTAGTAGGAGCATTATAAATTGCAATTGTAATTTTGGGAGTTGGTTGCATTTTGGTCATTTCCTTGAGCTTTATTGCTATTCTTTTAAAAAACAAACAAATGGTCTTTGTTTTCTAATGAAAGCTTATGACATGGTGCAATGCTTTTGATTGGAAGAAGAGAGGTGGTGTAGCAGTCTAACTGTGGAAAATTCTTCAAGAAAAGAGTACAAGGTGAGTTTCTAGAATGAACCTTCTCCTTTGTTTACAATTGCATAGAGTAGACAAAGAAAAAGGTTAATTCAAGATTCTCACTATATTGATTGTACTTTTAGCCATATTGTTGCTTTTTGTTACAAGGACAATCTTTACAAATGGGTATTGTGAGTGGCATATGCTATATGGTTCATAAAAATTAAGCAATTGGGGCTCAAAAGTAGATCTTTGTTGCAATAACATGACATCAGAAATGCAATAATTATCCAATCAATTTCTTTGGTGGCTAATTGCACTTTATAACTTAAACATAGTCTTTTTTATTTTTAGAGTTTGATTCAAAATCCATATGCATACTTTGATTAAAACTAGTGGTTGAAGGTACATAATTCATTGATGCAAAATGAATGCATTGAATGGCATCTAACTAAAGGAGAGGCTATTTGGATTGCTAATTAGTCTTTGAATATTAAACAATTAAAAGAGAGAAATAAGTATAATTATCCTTGGCCACATTTCACATTTTCACCTTTCAATCAAAGTCAATTAACAAAGTAGCAGCCAGAGATAAAGAAGGTTCAAGGAGTATGCTGATAGAAAACCATATTCTGGACAATGGCTAGACAATGTGTTGAAATTGCTTTACAAACTTTAAAGCAAATGCATTTTTCCTTCTGTTTACTTTCATTTTACATCTTAAATGGAAGCTGGGTTTTGCATTGCTACAATGCATTTGGATAATTTGATTATAAAATCATAGTTTAGATCATTTTAAGTGTTATCCATTCGAATATTTCCTTGAAATACCAAGGATTCATTTGAGTCTTGGAGGCATTATGTAAAAAACCTTTTACCCATTGTGCTTGGTGCATGTGAGACCAGTCAGGATTATATATCTTCAATTGCTGCACAGTTGTTCCATAAAGAGAGCTTTGGAACCAATGTGCTGTCATAAAGGATAGAGGAATATTGTCAAATATTGTGGTTATTGTCCTCATAGGCACACATGCAAAATATGGAAGCATATAGAAAGCAAATGAACTCTTTAACAATCCCATGAAACATAGTCTTTCTATGCATCCATGCATATAAGTATGCATATATATATGTGTGCATGTAATTATGTATATATGTATGCATGTATCTATGTTGCCATGTATGTATGTGTATATATAACAGATTACTATTGCATTTGCTTTAAATGCTTTTTTGTGGATGGCACCAGCAAGTCATACTTCAACATGTTAACATATTGCTTTTTATATATATGATCTCAATTTCGTAAGTTATTTTTTATGTCAGAAAACTGGAATTTACTTGTTTTCACAATCCATGGGAGTAGCTTTCTTAATCATTTTTGTTTTAAAATGCTCATGAAAATGCAAATGCATAGATTCATTGACGGCTATGTGTCTTCATGCATATATGCATATTTATAGGATTTATTGTTGTCATGTAAAGGCCACATAAATATTCATTCCCCAACTCGATGGGGTCATCTGAATATATGCATATTTTAAGGAATCTATTAATACATGGATATATGCATCCATGGATGCATGGATGAATATATAGATGTATGCATGTAATCATGTATATATGTATACGTGTATATATGCGTATATCCATGCATGTATGTATGCATCTATGCATTGAAGCATGTGTGCAGCTATGTGTCTATGTGTACATTTTATCCACCAATCAATGTCAATTAACAAACTAGCGCTTGCACCTAAAGAATGTTCAAGGATTGTGCCAGTAGAAAACCATATGCATATCAATATGTTAGAGAGCATGTATCTATGCATAGGTGTGTATGGATGCTAGCTGTTCTGAATTCTGGTTGCATGTGATTGGATTAAACAATTAAGAATAAGTGCTAGATAATTGAAATAAAATGACCCCATTTAGTTGGCAGATCAATATTTCTCATCCCTTCACATGTTAACTGAGAGTTTTGAAGCTTTTTTTGTTCATTGGCAGCTAGTTTGGCATTGAACAATAGGTAGAACTTGTTATGAAATGTGGTTTCATAGGCATTATGTAGAAACCCTTTTGTCCAATATGCAAAGCTCACCCATAGTGAGAGCTTTGGAGAATGTGCTCTTAACTCATTCCATAGAAAGAGCTTCAAAGGAATGTAAGGACAATGTGTTGAAAATTCTTTAGAAACTGTCAAGCAAATACAATTTAGAGAAGCGAACGCAAACTCTAGAATTGCTTTGAGCTTTTTTGCTATCAGCAAAGCATGAAGGATAGAGGAATTTTACTATTATCAGATGTCATGGTTATTTTCATCCTAGGCACACATGCAAAATATGGAGGCATAGACAGGGCAAGTGAACTGTTTGACAAGATTTCTCAGTGATATGCGGTCCCTTGGAATCCAATGAGTATTTAGTCTATGCACCTTGATATTCACATGTTAACTTTTTCATTTTTATCTAGTTTCTAGTTCTCATTTACTCTTCTATCATCTCATATCTAATTAATTAGGTTACAGTTAATTAGTGTTTAAATACATAACATTTAAAATGAAGAAATAATTATAATTATCCTTGTGCACATTTCACCTATAACTCAAAGCCAATTAACAAAGCAGCAATAGAACACTATGTCCATGTTAATATGGTGGACAGTATATATTTGTGCATAATTCTATAAGGATACCATGCATTGTAATTTCTGGTTGCATGAAGTTTGATTAAACAATTGATAGTTAGTGCTATCTAGTTCTCATTTACTCTTCTATCATCTCATATCTAATTAATTAGGTAACAGTTAATTAGTGTTTAAATACATAACATTTAAAAGGAAGAAATAATTATGATTATCGTTGTGCACATTTCACCTATAACTCAAAGCCAATTAACAAAGCAGCAATAGAAAACTATGTCCATGTTAATATGGTGGACAGTATCTATTTGTACATAATTCTATAAGGATACCATGCGTTGTGATTTCTGGTTGCATGAAGTTTGATTAAACAATTGATAGTTAGTGCTAGACAGCCAAATAAAATTAACTTGGGTACATGATACCAGGCTTGCAGCCATGAGACTTCTTTTAAGATTAAGTGTCACAGTATATGTAGCATATTACCCAATAGCTCTATCTCACATTTCATTCATGTTGATTTAGGCAATTCCATATTTCCCATTTACCCTTGTATCGTCTCATATCTAAATAATCAGGCAACTGCTAATTAGTCTTTAAGTACATATCAATTAAAAGAAAGAAATAATTACAATTATCCTTGTGTACATTTGAACTATTAATCAAAGGCAATTAACAAACTAGCACTAGAAAACCATGTATGTGTTAATGTGTTGGATAACATGTATCTGTGCATAGGTGTATATGGATGATATGAGTTGAGATTTCTACCATTATGTAGCACTTACTATTACTTGTGCAATCAAGCCAAATGCAAGTAGAATCCACAATTCATGGTATCCAAATACACTCAAGGACAAATACAAATCAAGGTTGTTGGCATCCTAATAAGAAAGATGATGAGATACATCCAATTGATGTATGTCACAATATCTTATTTAATGAACATGATTTGGATAGGGAGGTTACAAATGAGAATCCTTATTGGTGTGTGAGTAATGCTCTTTTTGAATACTTCCCAAGAAAATTGCATACGAATACTATGAGTAAACAGGTGGAATCATATTTATTAATTGACTATGATTGATGGGTCAACTTAGAGAGTCTTGAGAAATTGCCACAAGAGCTGACTATTTTCATCTTTGCATAAGCCTCCACTATATTCCACACTATATTATTGTTGTCTATCTTTTTACCATGAAAACTTGTCTACATATGGCAAATGACTAAAATTACACATCCTTTTGTTGGATTACTTACCATGGTCTGCCACCTTAAAAAGTTCAAAATTAATTGATGAGTCTATATGCTCAATAGATATATGTTGTCTTGTATTTTCTTTTGCTTCTTCAAGATATTTGACCACATCTCTGACCATTTCCAAATCACGCTTTTGTGCAGCAGTCAATATGAAACTGACAACATCAACAGACTTCAAATTTGTTCCTTTTTCACATAGTAATTTTGCTATCAATTCATATGACCCAAGAACTGCTTCTAACAAAGACACACTTCCTCTTCCATCTGTTTTAGTTTAGCAGAATTTGGTCAAGAACTTTATTTTGTTAAATAAAACAATCAGGAATTTGGAAAATAGAAAAATCAACGGATTGTCGAGCTTTGTAGTTGATCATGACTGTTCAATTTTTTTACCCTACTTTTAGAGCATACTGAATAACAAGCAACTGAACACAACATTTAGAACTCTACAATGCTCTTGTAGAATGAGAACACAAACAAGTATTTAAGGGTACCTATGCTCTTATAAAAAAACAAGTATTCAAGGGTACCTATGGTCTTTACTTCTGCTCCAAACTCTAAAAGAAGGCTCGCAGAGCCTTTGTATCTAATTGTTGTTGCAATGTGCTAAACACAGGATATCAAAAAAATTTATCATATTGTTCCAAAGAATCTCCATATCCTACCATCAAATAAAATGCATTAAAGTCAAAGGAGTTTGAAATTGAATCATGTAACTCACCTTTTGCAACCTCTGTAAACATTTCTAACCTTCCAATGCAAAATACATAAGCAATATGAAGACTAAATGAAATAATTATGATGCAAGCACTGACTAAAATCTGAATGAGTGACCATATGCTCTCTAAATATTTATCAGCCTTCATGTTTAACAAATACAGGAGCCAGCTCAATCTTCTTGCAAAAGAAACAAATTATCTAAATCTCGAAAAGAACAAGAATAATTAACGTATTGCATATGTTCATGTAACTTTATTTTAAAGCATTTGAACACACAATGCTTCACAATCATTGCAATTTTCAAGTGAATTCAAAAATAGTTCAGACATATACAAAGAATAGATAACAGATGGCTTAAAATATGCATATATTCAATCTTTAAAATCATAGAGTTGATTGGTATGTGTGAAATGGTCATGGTCTACTATTTGACTGGGAAGTTTTCCAAGCATTTGAAGACAAAATCTCTTTCTTTGGATTTCTATTTTCTTTGAAAATGATACATAATGTTTCATCCTGCTTGATGCCTGGAATAGTACCAAAAAAACTATTCTACAAAACATCTTTGGTTTAGGCCACGAAATTTGTTGAGCCATCTGGCTGCTATGCTAGTTTGAGCAAGTGGATAGCTTGTAGTTGATTTTCATCAGTTTATAGTTGTTTCCTGTGAACCCATTTTTAATTTGCGTATGAAAATAAAGATAACAAACCTATTAGCACTCACTTGAATAAACTGTTTTGTATAGTCTGAATTTTAATGGTTCCTAGTGTTAAGGCAGGAATACTTATGCATCCACCTGGAATGCTTTTAACCGACAGCATCGGCCAATCACATTTCGGCATTTAACATATTACTTATTTTTTTGTATAGTTTGAATTTGGAGAGCTATTTTTTATATTGGAAAATTAGCATTTATCTATTTTTCTATTCATCCGAGTAGCTTTATAAATAATTTTTGTTTTAAAAATTTGGGAAAATGTGAACGCATAAATTGATTAAATAAATTTAAGCAAAGGCATAGTTTAAAAACTGGTGGCTAGAGGTACGTAATCCATGAATACAAATTAAATGCATTAAAATATGAGGAAAATATGAGCGCATAGATTGATTAAATAAATTTAAGCAAAGGCATAGTTTATAAAACTGGCGGGTAGATGTACGTAATGCATGAATGAAAATTAAATGCATTAAATGGAATCTGGCTCGAGGTGAAGGTGGTGTAATGGCTTGGTGGCCACATGTGGCGTGGGTACTTTAGTCATTTAATATAGAGTTAAGCCACTCGCTATGCATTTCTATTGCTTTGTGTGTGTTGTTTTGGTGTTTTTTAAGCGCCTGTTCTGAGGAAGAGTTTGTAGCGACTGAGCAGGAGATGTTATAGTCGTAGAGTCGAGACCCAGAAACGAGTTACTTGAGGTGATAATTTGTTATTTTCCACAGTTTCTTTTTTTTAATTAAAGTGCATGTTTCATAGTGCTTTAGTTGGAGTATCACTATCACTTTTTGCGTGATTTGTTGATGCATGTATGTATGTATGCATGTCTCTATGTACATATGCATCTATCTATGTGCATATCTATGTGAACATTTGTGGATGCATGTATGCATGTATGCATATGTCTCTGGATATATCTATGCATATATGTATATATGCATATATGTATCTGTGTATAGATGCATCTATGTGTATATGCATGCATGCATGTATGTTTACGTCCATACATGCATTTATGTGTGTCTACATGGATGTATCTATGCATATGTATGCATATGTATATATATATGTGTGTGTCTATATGTCTTTTCTAGGAAAGAGTTTACAGTGACAGGGCAAAGGTTGTCATGGTTCCAGGGCCTTTCGTAGACAAGTTAACTGGGTAAGTAAGTAGTTATTTTCGTCAGTTTTCTTTCATTTTAGAGTCCATAGGCAGATTGGGTTTCATAGACTAGCTCCTCAGATGAACAATTGTCTTTTGTCCAGTGTACAATATGGGAGCTTAACAATAACTTGGTACGTATGAGTCCTCTAAAGATTACATATCTTCAATTACTATAGAACTATTCCATAGTGCAAGCTTTAGAGCCACTGTGTTGTTAGCATGTGCCATAATGAGACCTTTGGAACAGTATGTGGACAATGTGTTGAGAAGGCTAGAGAATTTGGCGCCGAATAGATGCAATTTCTGATTATACCTAAATCACAATTTAGCTTTTGACCTACTCATTTGTCATTAAAGCATAAAGGAAAGAGGAATTTTTCCACGCTCCTAATCTATGTACTTTTACGTGATAATTCACCTTATTAATTAAAGAATCAAATTATCTTAATTAATTAATCTTCCTTTCCCCTTTATCATTTCATATCTAATTAATTAGCTAACTGCTAAATAGTATTTAAATACATAATAATTATAACAAAGAAATAATTAGAACTATCCTTGTGCACATTTGATCCATCAATCAAAGTCAATTAATAAATCTAATTCGACCTGTTCACTGATAATATTGGCATGCAATTTTCTTGAGAAGTCTTGAAAATGAGGATTACTCAGACACCAATAAGGATTCTCATTTGTAATGTCTATATCCAAATCATCTTCATTAAATAAGATGTGGCATACATTAATTGGATGTATCTCATCATCTTTCTTATCAGGATGCCAACAACCTTGGTTTGTATTTCTTCTTGAGTGTATCTAGATGGCATGAGTTATGAATTCTACTTGCATGTGGCTTGATTGCACAAGTAATAGTAAGTGCTACACAATGGTACAAAACAAGCTTATGCAAATGGAAATAAAATGACCCCATCTAGTTACAAAATCAATATTTATGTGCCTTTCGTTATTAAGTGACAGCTAGTCTACCATTAAACAGTAGCTAGTAGATGTTTTTATCAGAATTTAACAGTGCTGGTGCAGGCCTTTGTTGTTTTTTGGCTTAGTTTTGACAGGTTACCATGGCCTATTTACACTTCTTCAGATGCTTAAGCAAATATGGCATCTATTCCATTAATTGCTCTTAAAGAGCTTATGCCACCATTGCAATAACAGAAATTTTACACTAATGCATACATATGCAAAATATGTTCTATATTATAGGGTACACAAATAACAATAAGTATTTGAAAATTATAAAATGCAATTTGCATTGTAAGTAACAAAAGTTCTTACTTAGGTTCTTTCTTCTCAAAATGAATCCACATAAGAATTCTATTTTGTTTTTATGAATAACATAGTATATGTCACTCACTGTACTCATTTGTCTAGACTGCCCTTGTAACAGGGATTGGTACTTTCAAGTCTATTTAAACAATTATGCACAAACTACAATGTGAGGTTAGCATATTAACTTTCTTTTTTTTATAAAAAGAAAACAATACAGAGTTTTGCAAATATGCACTTCTGGGAAGATTTCCCATGGTTGTAGATGAAATAGTATAGGTTTTTACAGTTTACTCATTTCTCAATTTTTTCATTGTACTAGGAAAAATTACTTGTGCCTATAATAACAACCAAAATTTCTACATTGCTGCAAGTGTACTTGATCATTCAATAGCAGATTGCAAGGTCAGCTTTCCAAATTGTCTTTCTGCTTTTCTTGAAATGCAATTGAAATTCTTCAATATAGTGACTGCATAAAGTTTTGTTTCATGTTTTCATTTTTTCATCTTGTATTCGTCATTTCTTTGAACATGAATGATTTAAAAGACTGCTTGCACATATAGAAACAGGAAAATGCATTTTCCACAATTGCAATAGTAATTTGTCTTCGAAAAATAGAACAAGTTTAGCTTATGTGTTAACTAGTTATACTTCCTCTATACAATATTCATAGAATAGAATGAACTGCTAGAATGCAATTTTCAAACCCTGTTTGTAGTTTCAAATAGCCTACAAAGTCATAAGTCTTAGTTTTATGTCAACTAGTTCTCACCTATATGCATTTAAGGAAATTTTGTTCATAAGACTACTTATATCTGTGCCAAGTTCCTATGCTTTGTGCAAGTGAACGTATGTTTATTCTTCCTGTATTGGAAAAAAAGACTAGAAAGTTAATTTCAAAAGCTGCCATGGCACATGAGCACAATGAATGATGTACTATGTTACTCATAGACATGAGGCAATATTTTTTCATGGTCTTGTTTACATGCAAAATGACATTAACCACATTTTTTTTCCCTCACATTGACAATTTCACTGTGTGCTTTAAATCTCTAAAGTAAGAGAAAATTGAGAAAAAAAACTATTTATCGCCTCAAGTAACTCGTTTCTGGTTTTGGACACTATAACTATAACAAAGCCTGCTCAATCACTGTAAACTCTCCTAGAACAAAGACTTGTAGAATAGAAAAACAATCTGCACAAAGTAATAGTCATGCTTAGCAAGTGACTTAAGTCTATAATAAATGAACAAAGCAACCTTGCTATACATATCCACTAAGCCATTTTAGCAGTTTCTCATCCATGCAGATGCTATTTAATGCATTTACTTTGCATTTATGCATTGTGTGCTTGCACCTCTGAGTTTTAATCTCTTATTTTTATTACTTGATCAATATATGTCTTTGCTTTTGCTCAATGGACCTATGCCTTTGCATCTTCCTGAAATTTTTAAAACTCCAATGATTTTTAAAGCTATTCTCACAAATAACAAAAGCCATAGATCTTCTTTGATCAATTAATGCCTTTGCATTTCCCTAATTTTTTTAAAACAGAAATGACTTATGAAACTATTCTCAACATGCCACTTAATGCATGTTCGTGTGAATAGCTTTTAAAATAATTTCCTCCTTAATGCATGTTCGTGTGAATAAATTTTAAAATCATTTCCTCTTTGAGAAAATCAGTCACTTAGAAGTGCATAGAAACAAAGCAAACCAATTACACAAAACATTTAAAGACCATAGACTGAGATTCACAATGTGAGCAAAAAAGATTCTTATCCACCATTTCTTGCATGTAAACAAAGCTACCTAAAAATATTATTTTGCGTTTGTGGCATCAAAAGTATACATCATGCATTGTACTCATTTATCTAATTTTTCAATGTAACAGGAATAACTACATTCAATTCCGGTGGGGGATAGTGGATGACAAGTTTAGGTTGAAGAATTAATACTATTTTTCCCTTGTGCTTCTAAAAAATTGTTTTTTGTACTATATGTCTACCAAGATGCTCAACAACATGATTAATACTATAGAATGCTATAGAGTAAAAGCAAATAGGCAACATAGGAAAAAACTATAGATTTAGTAATCTAGATGATAGCTTTTGATACTATTCATACATAACATTTGCTATTCTCAAACACATTAGGATACAAAAAAAAGAAAGAAAATGATAGATGTTGACACCTATGAGTTGACAAAGCGCCCCCAAATATCAAACATTGACTATGCACTTAAGAGTGAGGGGCTTTACAGATTAAGTACTTTTGCATACAATGTTGGTGATTGTTTATTTGACTCATTACAACTACTGCTTAACAATCGCTACACATCAATTCAACTATGAAATGGAGCTATAGATTACTTCTTGAGTTTCCTTCAAAACAAGGACAATGAAGCAATAAAATCATACAACTATGAACTAGACCTTAATACTCTATATACATTGCACAAAGTACATGATCCACAAATGTATTTCCATAGAATGCGATTATCTGCAAAGCCACAGGCAGATTTCACTGAAAGTGGATTGTGGGGTGACTTATTCTACATTCAGTGGATATCCAAATGGTTGTAAATACAAATATGCCTTTGTTCAAGAACAATAGCAAGAAGGTACTTAGAGTTCAATAGTTCTGATTACATAGAATCAGTCTCTATACTATTTCATGACATGAATTCTTTAAGTGGACACTTTGAACCATTGTTAAAATTTGAAACACAAAACGTAACTTCAAAACAGTCCCTAGGTTCACATGAAATTAAAAAATAGTGCACAAAGTATCGTCGAATATCAAACATTGACAATGTCCTTAGAGTTGAAGGCCTTTGTAGATTAAGCACATTTGCATATAATGCTGGTGATTGTTTGTTTGATTCCCTTCAAGTACTACTTAACAATCAGTACACCTCAACTCAAATACGAAATGGGGCTATAGATCATTTCCTAACTTTCCTTTAAAACAAGGACAAAGAAGCAATTAAATCATATAACAATGAACTAAATCCTGATACTTTATATACGTTGCACAAAGTACATGAACAAGAAACATACTTCCGCAAAATATGATTGTCTACAAAACCATGCATAGACCATAGTGAATGTGGATTGTGCGGTGACTTTTTTTGCATTCACTAGATATCTAGATGGTTGAAAATACAAATAAGCCTCTAGTCATCAACAATGACAAGAAATTACTTAGATTTCAATGATTCTGGATATATAGAATCAGTCTTTATACTGTTCCATGATACAAACCCTCTAGCTGGACATTTTGAGCCGCTTCTAAGAATCAAAGCCCAAAATCTAACTCGCCAATGCTCAACAAGCTTACTCCAACTTAAAAAGTTGATTAGAAGTGGTCCACAATACAAAATTACCTACTTGAACAAGACACATGCTTTGCCAAAAAACAAGAAGAATTTGATACCATTTGTCATAGCAAACAATTTCAAACATAAATCAACAATAAGACTTAACCACCTGAAGAACTCTCTTGTTCCATTTTCGTAGACATGTTACTATTGCAATCAAATGTGTAAAGCATTCATGTCCAAAGAAATTAGAAATAGGAGTGGCAATATGTTACACAACCTTCTGTTATTCCTTTATAGCAGTTTTTTCCATTGCATTTCAAGAAAAGTAGAAACTAAATTTTTATTCATATTATTTCATCTATGGCATTTGCAGCTTTTGCAATAATTATTACAGACATTGAGTTCAGTGTTGAATAGTTCTATTGTTCATGTCATGACTTCAACATTTCTTTTCTTGTATTGCTTAATTTTTGATAGACCTATATGGTCTTCCTTGATGTTCTTATGCAATCTATGGTCTGTACATTCAAGATATTGGAATACTGTGGCCAGATCTACCCCACAAGACAATGCATATATGTTTCTTACACCCATTACATGTCAAATTGCATTATTTGACAAAGTTAACATGTGAAAACCAAAGTGTCCATTATGAACACTTATAGCATTCCATAGGACCACATTTCTTTGAGGAGTTTTTTCAAATAGTTCGCTTCCCTTGTGTATGCTTCCATATTTTGCATATGTGCCTATAAGCACATTAACTATGACAGTTCACAAAATTCCTTTATCCTTTATGCTTTCTTCATAGCAAAAAAGCTCAAAGCAATTGCAGGGTTTAGGTTTAGAGAACACAGGCTTACAGAACACAAAAAAAACACATGCAAAGCAATAGAGATGCATAGCGAGTGGCTTAACTCTATATTAAATGACTAAAGTACCTGTGCCACATGTGCCACCAAGCCATTTCAGCACCTTCACCTCTAGCCAAATGCCATTTAATGCATTTAATTTTCATTCATGCATTACATACGTCTATTTGATACAAAAAATGCAAGTAGGGTTTCATAGTGCTTTAAGGAATTCTTATACTTTGATTATAAATTCGTATTTTAAACTAATTTTAGTATTATCTATTCGAATTTCTTGTTGAAAAGGTTTCTTCTGCCTTTGATAGGAATTATGTAGAAACCCTCTTCTCCATTTTACTTCATGCATGTGAGCCCTGTAAAGTTTGTATATTTTTTATTACTACAAAGCGGTCCCATAAAAAGAGCTTTGGAACCAAAATTATATATGTATCAACCTCTCGATGGCCAAGAAGCTTTGGAGACAATGTGGAGTTGGTGTTGCTTGAAGGCTTTTTCCATTATCACATCAAGCGCATATTAAAAGGATAAAGGGATTTTGTTAAAATTAAGTAGTTATTGTCCTAAATAGGCATAAATGCAAACAATGGGAGATGAAAATAGGTTAACTATTTGTAAAACTTATCCAAACAAAAGAAACTATATATATGTTTTATTTGTTTATATATTCATTCATTTGTAGAAGAAAAATGGGAAACTAAATACAACAGTAAGGTAGTTATAACCACATGAAAAAGAATCAAACCTGGAACAAGAGCAGCATTCAAAAAATTGCGCTTTAAAGTACCTAATGCACTATAGAATTTACCATAGCAGAATACAAATTTTCATTTGCACAGAGATAGACAAAAGAATGTAGTAGAAACCTATTTTTTGTTACTTAAGTATTTTAAATTTTATTTAGACATGCATTAGTTGTGCTCGCATTTTCCTGATATTTTAATACATTTAATTTGCATTCATGGATTACGTACCTCTAGCCGCCAACTTCTAAACTATACCTTTGCTTAAATTTATTTACTCAATTTATGCGTTCGCATTTTCCCAAATTTTTAAAACAATAATGATTTATAAATCCACTCAGACGAATAGAAAAATAGATAAATGCTAATCTTCCAATATTAAAATTAGCTTTCCAAATTCAAACTATACAAAAAAAGTAATATATTAAAATGCTGAAATGCTTGATTGGCAGCCAATGTTATTTGGATTGTATTGCAGGAAAATGCATAATAAAATTAAAAAATGGGATCACAGAGAACAACCATAAACTAATGATAATCAACTTCCCTAGGCTATTACTTGTACCCTCCTTAATACCCTTTTAGCAAAGGTGTCAGCATAAGCTAGTTGATGCAAGTTAGATTACACAAAAAGCTCAAAAAGTGGAAATGTTTTGCTGTTTTTCAGAATTTGTCACACTTGGACTGAAAATTTGAGGCACTTCCACAATGAATCTTAAAAAAAGTCAGTAATATGAAATTTAGAATTTTGAATCTAGTTTCCAAATATGTAAATTATTAAAATTCCCAGTTTATAGAAATTAAATTTTGATAAAGATCTATAAAAACCACTTTTTAAAAGTCCTTGTTTTTTAACCATACCAAGCAGGTGTACAGACAACACTTTTTGACCCAAATAAAATTATTTTGCTAATTCCTTTTAGGAAAAGAGAGCTAACAACATGAAGTTTGGGCTGAATTTTTTTTTGTAATTTTTGGTTGAATATATATTTTTTTAATTAATTTTTTATTGGCCTTAATTGATGTTTTTTCAAATCAACGTGTACGGACAACATAATTGGACCTAAACAAAACATTTTTTGACTCTCTTTTTTTTTCATTGTGTAGAGAATTGTCTGAAGTTTGGGACCATATAATTTTTTTTACAAGAAACTCAACCAATACAAAGTTATTAAAAAACAAAAAAAACCTGATCTTTCAAGTTTAAGGCCTAGTTTGCTTAGAAATTAATTAAAAAATAACAAAATTAATCTAATTTTATCAAAAATTATATATCTAGAAAGTAGACATTGTGTTCTCTAATGGGTTTTAATTTTATAGACTAATTCAGAAAAAAAGTTCATCATCTATGTTGTCAAAGTTGGACATTTTTTTTTAATTTGCCTTAGTTTTTTAGTTGCAGGTCAAAAGCTAAGGCTCGGATTGCCAAGCCTTTCCCGAGCCTAAAACCGGGGCTAGATTTGGTTTGGGAGATCA